>SMDT01000092.1:0-216863 GCA_005392925.1 Aquilaria sinensis
TCTCCTGGACGCCGTGGTAGAGGCGCCTTCTGCCGAAGAGCGGCGCCGAATAAAAAGCAAGGGGATTTCTGCCGAAGAGGCTCCGGCTTCCGACGAGGACGTCGTCGAGGTGCCAGCAGGTTTGTTCTTCTAACAAACTGTGGCACTTCTCTTTTTTGATGATCTTTGAGATTTTCTTTTCTTGACCAACTTTTGTTTTATTTGTGTAGAAGAGTTGCTCACTCCGGGTTGGGTAGCTGAGCATGCCAAGAGGAGAGCCCTTCGGGACGCCCACATCCCGAAGGGAAAAATCCCGAATGAGCCTTTCTGGACGTTTACGGAGGACATGAATTTGTACTCCGGAGACTGCCAGCAAATGGCTACGAAGATCTCGAAAGGGGTCCTCACCGATGCCTCATTCAAGGCCATTGCCGCGGCTCACCCGGGCGACGATTTTCTTGCCGCGAAGCTTTCCGAACACGCCGCTCAGGTACACTTTTTGTCTATCTTCCTCCTTTGAATTTTTTCTAAGTGTTTGGTTTTCTTTTTGTCTTAACGACCTCGCCTTTATCCTTTTGCAGCTTCTGGGGTACGCTGGCTTTCTTCGAGTTCGGGTGGCGAGGCGGACTGAGTTCCGAGCGAAGGCCCTAGAAGCCATAGAAAAAACAAAGGCCATGTGCTCGGAACTGGCTGTCAAGAACCTGTAGCTGGCCCAAGCTGCGGAGAAGGAAGTTGCCGCCCTTCGGGAGGAGTTCCAGAAAGAAAAAGATGAACTTTTGAGGGATTGCTCCCAGAAAATTTTTGACCTCGGCTCCCAAGTGGTGGAGCTGATCTCGGCAAATGAGGTGCATCAGAAAGAAAAGTCAGAAGTCGAAGGTCTTCTGGCGAAGGCGCTTGCTGAGAAGGCTGCGCTCCAAGCCGAGGTCAATGCTATGAAGAAAGAGCCCGAAAAGAAGAAAGTGAAGGAGCTGAAGAAGAAGATCTCAGATTTGAAGAATGACTTCGAGGAGCTTGAGGTTGAGAAAGGCAAGTCTGACCAGATGACCAAGGTCGGTTTTCAGGACGGATTCTGTCTTGTTCGGCACCAAGTCCTTCAGAGGTTTCCAGATCTGGATCTCTTTTTTCTGGAGGCCCTGGACATTCCCGAGGGACCTCGGTGGACCTGGTCTAAGATTGACCATCTGAACTTGCCTCCTCGTATTCCGGCGCCGAAGGTGGTGCAAAAGGACGTAGGAGCCGAAGACTCCCGGGACGCCGAGAAGCCTTAGTTTGTTCTAGGGTCATTGTCCTTTTTTCTCTTCTTTTTTGTACTTCTTCTTTTGGCTATCTTTTTTGTAAGCACATTTATCTCAATAAAGACCTTGAAAATTTGGCTAAGTCTTTTCCTGAGATTTTTTGTTTTCCTTTGTCCCAAACTTTATTCGTTCAAGAGACTTCGGAAGATTTTGTCTGCGCTTATCATGGTGACCTCTTTCGCGAAATCCTGACTTTGTTCAACTTATGCCCAAAATTTTGGCTAAGTCTTTCGCCAGATTTTCTCTGTTGTCCCGAACAAGTTTGCTCTAGAGACTTCGGAAAATAATACCTTCGCTTATTTTAGCCGGCCACCTTTGCGGAACTCGCACCACTCATGCTAAGAAACTTTTTGGCTAAGAAACTTTTTATACTTTTAGAGAAAATTTTCCTTTCTTTGTACAGCACGGTCTTCCTTGCCGAGATTCTAAGCGTAAAATTTCCTCAAGGCGTCCGAATGCCACGTATTTTTTAATTCTACGCCTTCGGAATCGCCGAGCTTGTAGACCCCTTTTCGTACTTCGGCAAGAACCAGGTAAGGGCCTTCCCAGTTGGCGCGAAATACTCCGTGGGATGGCTTTCGAGGTGCGAATTCATTCTTTCGGAGAACGAGGTCTCCTCTCTTTATTCCTTTTGGCCTTGCGCGCAAGTTTATGGCCGCGGCCACTCTTTGCTGAAAAGCTTTTCTTCTTAGTTCGGCTATTTCTCTGTGTTCGCCGACGAGGTCGAGCTTGGTTCTCAGGCCGAGGTCATTTCCATTTTCATCAAAAACTTGCACTCGAATTGATGGTTGCATTACCTCGATTGGGATGATGGCCTCTGTACCGAAGATGAGTGAAAAAGGCGTTTCCCCTGTGGCTCTTCGGGGTGTTGTTCGGTAGCTCCACAGTACACTCTGGAGTTCGCCTGGCCATTTCCCTTTTGCTTCCCCCAGCCTCTTTTTCAGACCATCTTTTATGGTCCTATTAGATACCTCTACTTGGCCATTGCTTTGAGGATGGGCTACTGGGGCGAAGTGCATCTTTATTCCGAGGTTGTTGACAAAGTCCTGGAACCCTTTGTCTATAAACTGGGATCCATTATCGGCTACCAGTATCCTCGGTATGCCAAACCTGCATACAATGTTCTTCCATACGAACTTCTGCACTTCTTTAGCTGAGATAGTTGCTAATGGTTCTGCCTCGACCCATTTAGAGAAGTAGTCTACTGCGACCACGCAGAACTTCACGCCTCCGGGGGCTGTTGGGAGCGGCCCAATGAGGTCTATGCCCCAAACTGCGAAGGGCCAGGGATAGTCAGCCGAAGTCACCATTTCCGAGGGTGTCCTCTGGATTTTTGCGTGTTTTTGGCAGCTCTCACATTTTCGGACGAAATGTCGTGCATCCTTTCTTAGGGTAGGCCAAAAATATCCTTGGCGAAGTACCACTGCGGCGAGGGCGTCAGTTCCAATATGTGAACCACAAGCGCCTTCGTGGACTTCTTCGAGGATCATTTCAGTATCCTCTTCGCCAACACACCTCTGTAAAGGATTTGCATATCCCTGCCGATACAGTTCTTCGCCTACTAGGAAGAATCGCCCAGAGCGTCTTCGCACTTTTGCGGCTTCGATGGGGTCTTCGGGGAGCGCGTTGTCCGCAAGATACCTCTTTATTGGATCTTTCCAGCCCTTTTTCGAAGTTACTATGCTCAGTACTTCAATGCTCGGGTGGTTTAGTACCTCGGTGTATGTTTTTGCCTTTGCCAGGCAATCTGCTTCGGTGTTTTCCCGATGAGGTACATTTTCGATGCGTATGGTGTCGAACTCTCGAATGAGCTTCGTCACCAGTTCGTGGTATTTTGCCAAAATTGGGTCTTTCGCGCCGTAGTCCCCTGCCGTTTGCCGAACTACCAGCTGGGAGTCACTGTGAGCCTTCAAGTTTCTTATTCCAATTTTTCTGGCCAGGCGCAACCCTGCTATCAGAGCTTCATACTCAGCCACATTATTGGTGGCGCTGAAGTTGAACTTGATGGCCTTTATCACCTCTAGACCTTCGGGTCCTCTGATGATTACTCCGGCTCCTTGGTGTTCGGAACCTGAGGCTCCATCCACATGCAGCGTCCATTCTGGCTCACCTTCGCCAGGATCCGGGTGGCTATCTTCGGTGGTAGGTACTTCGGCGATGAAGTCAGCCAGTGCTTGAGCTTTTATGGCTTTCCGAGGTTCATAAACAATGTCGTGTTCGCCAAGCTCTATACACCATTTGGAAAGCCTTCCCGAATGATCAACTTTTTTCATAACATCCCGTAGAGGCTGACTACTTCGGACGATGATGGGTGAGCCTGAAAGTATGGCCGCAATCTTCTTCCTGCCAGCATTAAGGCATATATGGATTTTTGGAGTAATGGGTACCTGACCTCGGCGCCGTGCAGGGATTTGCTTACGTAATAAACTGGCCATTGTCTCGGCCCTTCCTCTTTCACAAGGACCGAGCTCACTGCTTTTTCTGAAACAGCGAGGTACAGGATGAGGGGCTCTCCTTCGCGAGGTTGTCGCAGAGTAGGCAGTCGAGACAAATAGATTTTAAGTTCTTCCCAGGCTTTTTGGCAATCCTCATTCCAAGGATGGTCACCATCCCCGAGGTCATTTTCTCTTTTTGCTGCCTTAGTAAGGACTTTGAAGAATGCCCGACACCGATCTCCGTACCTGGAGATGAACCTGCTAAGAGAGGTTATCCTTCCAGTGAGTCTCTGCACGTCTTTCACTGTGATAGGAGTTTGGAATTCGAGCAGAGCCTTAATTTTTTCTGGGTTAGCATCAATGCCCCTTTCTGATACCATGTAGCCCAGAAATTTTCCCGAGGTCACGCCGAAGACGCATTTTTCAGGGTTAAGTCGAATTTCGAATATTCTGAGTTGCTGGAAGGTTTCCTCTAGGTCTATGACATGGTCTTTAGGCATCTTACTTTTGACTATCACGTCATCAACGTAGACTTCCATGTTCCTCCCTATTTGGTCATGAAAGACTTTGCTCATCAGCCTTTGGTAGGTGGCTCCTGCATTTTTGAGCCCGAAGGGCATCCTAGTGTAACAATATGTTCCACCTTCGGTGATGAACGCAGTTTTTTCTTCATCTTCGGGATCCATCCTTATTTGATGATACCCACTGAAGGCGTCGAGGAAGCTTAGGAGCCCATATTCGGCAGTTGAGTCGACCAACTGGTCTATCGGTGGGAGAGGATAGGAATCTTTCGGGCAGGCATCGTTCAAGTTTCTGAAGTCGATGCACATCCGGAGCTTACTACTCCCTTCTTTTGTAGCAATAACCACATTGCTTAGCCATTCGGGGTACTTGACCTCCCTAATTACATTTGCGTCCATCAAGCGCTGTACTTCGGTTTTGACGAATTTACTTTTGTGGACCGAGATGCCTCGCTTCTTTTGCCGGACAGGTTTTGCTTCCGGGCTTACTTTAAGGCTATGTTGTATTATGCGAGGGTCTACCCCTGGCATATCCTTTGGCGAGTAGGCGAACAGTTCTTTATTCATCAGTAGAAAGGATACAAGGTTTTTCTTGTCACCTTCGGCCAAATTTTTCCCTATTCGGGTATTTTGGCCGGGGACAAGTTCTACTTCTTCCGTTTCTACTTCTGCAAGCTTTTCCGCCCCGCCCATTTTTGGTTCTTCGGTGGGTAGTGTCCCTCCTGCTAAGGTTTGTGCGAAGTTGGCTGCTGGGGCCTTTCGGGCTTTGACAAACACCTTTCTGACCTCGGCTTGGTTGATGAAAATTTCGGCGTCTCCGTCCTTGGTGGCGAAGGTGACTGTTAAGTACTTCACATCTGGGCGAATGTGCAAATTCCCTTGTGTTTGCCTTCCAAGGATGGCGTTGTATGACGAAGGGACATCCATGACAATGAACCTCGTCATTGTGGAGGCAAAAATTTCTCCTTTTCCGTTGATCGAACTCCCTCTCATCATCAGGGGAAGGTCGATCCAGCCGAGGACGGGCAGCTCTGAGGGTCCTATTCCAAAGGTTGGTGAAGTAACAGGCTTGAGGTCGATGCTGGATATTCCCAAGCTTGGGAGCAGATGCGAGAATAGGACGTCGGCGTTTGATCCATCGTCAAGCAATACCCTTTTGACGTCCCAATTCCCTATTCTTGCCATGACCAACAATGGGTCGTCATGAGGGAAGATGACGGAGGAACCATCTCTTCGGGTGAGTTTTTTCGATGGGCTTTGGTACTCCATTGTTGCTATTTCCCTAGCTTTCCTCTTTCTCCCCGAGGATGGCAGTCCAGTGGTGATGGTTTGTATTACCCCCGCCGAAGGTGGGAGGCGCCTTTTTGGACTTCGGTTCCTCCTTCTGTCGGAGTCATACTCATCTTCATCAGCCTTTCCTTCCTCCTCTCTCCTTGCCTTCGGCGAAGGCATTCGCAGATAGCGCCGCAGTTGACCTTGCTTAATCAGCGACTCGATGTACTTCTTCAACTGGAAGCAGTCTTCGGTGTCGTGACCGTGGTCGCGATGAAACTGACAGAACTTCTTCATATTCTTTTTGTTGTCAGCGGTCATCGCCTTCGGTCGCTGAATCTGGGACCCCTGTTTCTCCATTGTCATGAGGATGTTGGTCCTTGTGGTGTTCAGGGGTGTAAAGTTCGGAGGAGGCTTCCTTCCCCTGAACCTCCGAGGTCGTCCTGTTTGCTCTGTCGGATACTTGGCTTGCTGGCTTGATCCTTCGGGACGGGAATGATCGTTCTTTGGCCCCTCCATTCTTAGCTCTTCGGCTGTCATATGCTGCTCGGCTCTTCGGAAAAATTCACCGAGCGTGTCTGGGGGGTCTTTGGAAAACTCGTAAAATAGCTGTGAGTCCCTCCGAAGGCCCCGTATCATGGCGAGGATGCGTATTTCTGGCCGAAAGTCTGGAACACTTAGGGCCTCTCGGTTAAATCTTTCGACATAGTCACGGATGGTTTCCCCGTTCCTCTGTGCTATGTCGAACATCTGCACCGGCATCTTCGCCGTAGGACGACTTCCAATAAACTGCTGGGTGAAGGCAGTGGATAGCTCCTGGAACTCTCTGATGGTTCCTGGGGCCAGAGAGTTATACCATGCTGTAGCAGGGCCGGCAAGGGTGACCTCGAAACATTTGCATAGAGTGGCATCGTCAGCCCCGTGCAACATCATGCTCCGCTTATACTTCGTCAGATGGGCCTGTGGATCTGTTCGGCCATCGTACGTTTCTAGCCGAGGTACCCGGAAATCACTGGGCATGGCTGCCTCGACTATTGTTCGGGTGAACGGTGACTCATCGCCACAGAAAGTTTCAGATAGTCTGGCCCAGACAGGTCTGCGGGCTACCTGTTTTTCCACCCTTTCCAACCTTGCCAATATTTTCTCCATAAGGAGTGTGGCGCTGGGCTCTTCTTCGGGGAAAGGGGATCGTCGGCATCTCTTCGGGGAGTGAGTTCGGCGCTGAGGGGATGGGGACCTCGCCTCAGGTGACGAGCTCCTTCGGTGCGGGGTTTTGGGTCGCTTGGACTCCGTCTGTCCCGCAAGCCGTGCCCCGAGGGGCGTGTTTTCTGTTGAAGATTCCTCTCGAGGGTCCCCACTTCCCGAAGTACGATGAGCTGATTTAGAACTTCTCTCTCGAGGGCGCGCTGGCGAAGGAGGCCTTTGGGCCTGAGTTTGTTGTGGCCACCTTTTGTCTATCTGCTGTGCCATTTCGGCCACAACAGAACGCTAGAAGTCGCGCAGAAAACTCATAGTGATGACCAGAGGACGTTCTTCCTCAAGCAAGGAAGTCCCTGGAAGAGTTTGCTCAGTAGCCGGTTGGACTTCAGGCGCGGAGGGGGACCTCGGAAGTCCCTTGTCCTTAGAACGCCGAGTTTCAACGACGGCAACCTGAGGGTGGTTTCCCACAGACGGCGCCAAATGATGCCCTTCAGCATCTTTGTCTTGCGACATGGTGAATTCCGAGGGAGCTTCCGAGGAGGGAGAACGTCTGACGGAGAGGTTCCCCAGGTGGGAAAGTACCTGAAAGACTCCGAAAAAAGGGTTAGGAGGTCCCCGGGATGACTTTCCGGGGAGGAGCCTCCGACGCCCAAGTTAGTGTCCTGATAGTGAGTGAAGTAGTAACACTTAAATGGATATGGGGTCTGGCCTGTATATGTTTTCTGTTGTGCGAGAGTGCCGATGGCGAGAGAGCTCCCCTTGCCAAGTCCTGTTTCCCAGTATTTATAGAAGTACCTGGCCCGTTTGGATCCTGACACGTGTTCGGTCGGATTCTTTCTGTGCTTTTTGGGCGTAGGGAACAGGTAGCCGTTTGTAGGCTCCTAGTTTTGTGGCTGAGATGGGACTTGGATGATGCCAGGGTGTCAGGCCGCCGTTTCAGGCAGCGTGTGGGCGACCTGTCAGAGGCTCCTTAAATGCTCATTAAATGCTCCTGCCGTACTCCCGAGGTCCTTTGGGCGAGGTCGCCTCTGGTATGGACGCCCTCCTTCGGGAATCACGCTAGTGGCTCTGGGAGTTCTCTAGCTCGGGAGTTCCGCCTTAGGGGAGAATCTCTCCTGCTTTCAGTAGCTGGTTCTTTTCTCCCGAAGGCGATATGTTCGGTTCCCCGAGAGAGTCAACGACACATTTAGATAACCTGGCGTTTCAGCCGAAGTGCTTACTTCGTCATGCTCGATCTCGCTTCTGCCGAGGTCTGTGGCAATGCTTCTTTTCGAGCTACGTCAGGCTCCCCGGTCAAACCTTCGGGGGAATTGATGCTGGGGGAGGCGATAGCCTTTTGGCTATCAAATATGTTTTAATAAACTGCGTGCAATGTTTTAGCTTCTTTTTATGTTTGTCAATTAAAGTTGAAGCAAGCCCATGCATGTTACATTGTAGGTCAATAACTAGATGCATGAAAGGTTTTAAAATTGGACAAGTAATTTACTAGCCAACTGCAACTAGCACAGGACTTTGGTTTTGAGTCTTAAGGTCTTGGAATGTCGTGAGAATCTCTATATGGTTTAGAATAACAGGTCTCCTTATTATCACATGATGCTGAATACCCTCTTCATCCTTCTTTTTGCTATCCTCATCATAGTCTAATTAAACATGCTTATGCACTTGATCATAATCTTGCACTTGCCTTTTGGGTGGGGGATTCTTGTCCTGAATTTGTCGCATTGGTAGTCCTTGGGGCAGGCCTTTACCTTCATAGGGTCTTCTAAGTTCTTTCCTCCATTCGAAGTTTAAGCATATCCTTTGAGCAGGACAGCCATGCCTTCCAGCATTTGGTCCATGGAGTTGTTAAGTGAATGCAATAACACAACCAAGCTTTTACAACTCCCCCATTGGGGTCATAGGTTCCCTATTCAAAAACCATATCCTCAAGGTTAGCACCTGAATGAGTGAGTATGTGATAGTACTCATTAAGGGTCCCTTAGTGTACCTACGAAGAAATAATAAGCAAGCATACAAATATTGGGTACAAACAAAAAATAACCAACCAACAATCAACACCAAACATAATCAATATAAATATATGAAGCAAGTATGTATGATATGCAACATGCGTAATTGTTGGGACTTCTTATATCCAAGGTGCTTTATACTTGCAGTGAGCTCAAATGGTAGAGATACTTGATACATTGGCCAACACATCCTAGAATTTGTACCTCCCTTAATTTCCACTTACAGGGCCTAAAATAAGCCATCACCTACTCTCAAACTTAATCATCTTTTTGTTAACTTATTGTGCAAGGTAACCTCTTGTATGGTCCACCTTAGCCAAGCTCTTAAAGCTGAGCTTGGGCATTGTTAATGGCTTAATTACCAAACTAAAAGTTTGGTTAGGATCTTCTTAGGCTACCTCTTCCTTACCCAAAGGTTTAAGACCTCCGTTTAGGCCAACAAAGAGTCCAAAACCAACCTTAATCCCCTTAGTGCCCCCTTTGCACCTTAGGCATCTTAACCCCCTTAGCAACCTTACCTTGCCCTACTTTAACTACACCACTTAGTTGTAACTTAACTAATGCATAATTCAAGATTTAAGAATGTGTTTTTGACCAAACCAAAGTCATGAAACACCTTAGGATAGTCTAGGGAAAAAAATCAAAGCAATGGGAGCCTCTTAGTATGGCTTTAGGTTTCGCCATTTTGGCTGTTGCAATGCCCAGGGCACATCCTGGACACACCCACTTTTGCGTAGTATGTCATCCACATACAACACCAAGAAGACAATACCGCTCCCACTAACCTTTTTGTAGACACAAGGTTCGTCTTCATTTTTGATAAAACCAAACTCTTTGATTGCATCATCAAAACGAAGATTCCAACTTCGAGAAGCTTGCTTCAGTCCATAAATGGACCTTTGCAACTTGCACACTTTATTGGCATTCTCAGGGGTGACAAAACCCTCAGGTTGTGTCATGTACACATCCT
The DNA here is from genome assembly GCA_005392925.1 of Aquilaria sinensis. Lineage (NCBI taxonomy): Eukaryota > Viridiplantae > Streptophyta > Magnoliopsida > Malvales > Thymelaeaceae > Aquilaria > Aquilaria sinensis. The sequence goes on from SMDT01000092.1 coordinate 9,682, forward strand.
CAAGTAGCTTTCCATTTAGGAATGCAGTTTTGACATCCATTTGCCATATCTCATAATCATAGTGTGTAGCAATAGTGAAAAAAATTTGGATGGATTTAAGCATAGCAACTGGTGAAAAAGTTTCATCATAGTCAATACCATGAATTTGCTTAAAACCTTTTGCAACCAGTCGCCCTTTAAAGGTAATCATATTACCATCCATGTCAGTTTTCTTCTTGAAAACCCATTTGCACCCTATGGATTTCACCCCTTCAGGTGGGTCAACCAAAGCCCATACTTGGTTTTCATACATGGATTCCATCTCGGATTTCATGGCCACTAGCCACTTCTCAAAGTCAGGCCCCGACATACCTTGTTGGTAGGTTGTGCGCTCATCCTGATCCATGAGCATCACATCACCAGTGTGAGTCATGAAAAATCCATATCTTTCAGGCTCACGCCGAATCCTACTAGGCCTACATGCGCTCTATGCTATACGAACATACTCTTGAACCACAACATCTTGTGGTGTCGTTCAGGTTCTATTTTAGGTTAGATGTCTCCTTGTTGTTCTTGAATTTCTTCAAGTTCTACTTTCCTCCCATTAGTTCCTTTAGAGATAAACTTTTTCTCTAAAAAGACACCAATTCAAGCCATAAACATTTTTTGCTCAGAAGGATTCTAAAAATAGTAACCCTTTGTTTCTTTGGGATACCTAACAAAAAGGCATTTTTGAGATTTGGGCCCTAGTTTGTCCGAGGATTGACATTTCACATAAGCATCACAGCCCCAAATCTTCATAAAAGAGAAATTAGGATGCCTCCCACTCCATATCTCATCTGATGTCTTTTGAACCGATTTAGATGGAACTCGGTTTAGTGTAAAAGATGCTGTCTCTAGAGCATATCCCCAAAAGGAGTTTGGAAGGTCAGCTTGACTCATCATAGAGCGAACCATGTCTAACAAAGTTTGATTTCATCTTTTAGATACACCATTCCATTGAGGTGTACCTGGTAGAGTGAGTTGAGCTACTATACCACGCTCCTTTAGATAGTCAAGGAATTCTCGATCCAAGTACTCTCCACATCAATCTGATCAAAGCACTTTGATACTCTTCTCGAGTTGATTCTCTACGTCATTCTTGAATTCTTTGAACTTTTGAAAGGATTCTGACTTGTGTCTCATGAGATACACATAGCCATATCTGCTAAAGCCATCAGTAAAGGTAATGAAGTATTGGAAATCTCCTTTAGCTTGTGTAGACATAGGGCCACATACATCACTATGTATGAGTCCTAGTAAGCCATTAGTCTTTTCGCTTTGCCCTGTGAATAGGGCTTTGGTCATCTTGCCCAACAAACATGACTCACATGCCTCATATGGTTCAAAATCAAATGAGTCTAAGAGTCCATCCTTATGGAGCTTAGATATGCGGGTCTCGTTTATATGGCCCAAGCGACAGTGCCAGAGATAGGTCGGGTTCGAATCATTTAATCTGACCTTCTTAGTATTCACATTATAGATTGGATCTTCGAGGTCTAGAATATACAACCCATTGCTAAGTTGAGCACTGCCATAAAAGATTTCATTCAAATAAATGGAACAACATTTGTCCTTTATTATAAATGAAAAACCTTTCTTGTCCAAGCAAGAAGCAGAAATCAAATTTCTACTAATAGTAGGCACAAAGTAGCAGTTGTCTAATTCTAAAACTAATCCACTAGGTAAAGTGAGAACGTAAGTCCCTACGGCTAAGGCAGCAACCCTTGCTCCATTTCCAACACGTAGGTCCACTTCACCTTGGGCCAATCTTCAACTTCTACTTAGATCCTACACATTTGCACAAATGTGAGATCCACATCCAGTATCCAATACCCAAGATGAGGAAGTAGAAAAGTTAGCCTCTATAACAAAAATACCTGAAGTGGAAGTCTTACTTCCATTTTCTTTAGCAGGTTCTTCAAGATAGAGCTTGCAGTTGCGCTTCCAGTGTCCAGGTTGCTTACAATGAAAGCATTCCCCTTCCTTTGCCACACCACCCTTTGGTTTCAGTGTAGCTGAAGAAGAATTAGCATTGGACTTTCCATTAGCTTTATCCTTCTTCTTGTTGGCTTTTCCATTTCCTTTGCCCTTTTGAACCATCAAAATGGGCTTAGCCTTCTTATGGTTTTGCTCAGCAGTTCTCAACATGTTGAGTAATTCAGGGAGGGACTTTTCAAGGTCATTCATGTTATAGTTCATGATGAACTGACTGTAGCTTTCAGGTAATGATTGCAAGACTACATCAACAGCCAACTCTTTCTAAATAGCAAATCTCAAACTCTTAAGATTCTCAATGTACCCAATCATCTTCAGCACATGAGGACCCAAGGGATTTCCCTCAGACATTTTGCACTAAAACAATGGCTTAGAGGTCTCAAACCTCTCATGCCTAGCTTGCTATTGGAAAATCATTTTTAGATGTTCGATCGTATCGAATGCCCCCATGTTCTCATGTTGCTTCTAGAACTCAAATTCCATGGTTATAAGCATGAGGAATGCAACATCCAAAGCATCATCAGAATGCCTCTTGTAAGCATCCCTTTTAGCTCTTGGAGCAGTGGCAGCAGGCTCATTCAGAATGGACTGCTCTAGGACATAAGCCTTTCTCTCTTGTTTGAGGACTATCCTCAAGTTTCGGTACCATTTGAGAAAGCTTGTCCCATTCAATTTTTCGTTCTTAAGGATCGAGTGCAATGAAAGTGTCGATGTGTTTTGTGCCATAGTTATCTACAATAGTAAATATGCAGTGTATGAGTCATGTATTTTAATTCAATTAATAAGGAATTTTATTAAATGATACTCCTACTATTTTACTCAAAATAATAACCATCGATATTATTTTGGAACACCTCAGCGTTAAGGTATTCTAGTGGGCCAAGATCCATATTTGACCACAACCTGAGTTAGCTTTGGCCTTTTTCTCAAGTTATAGTTATTTAGGTGGGCAACTCCTTACCAATTGCATCTCATGCAAGTCTTGGATAGTTGGGTGAACAACACTTGTCCAAGCTCATCTCATGGACTTAAGCCCAACTTTATGCCTCTAAGTGCCTAATCCTATTAGGATGACTTAGTTAAGTCAGACCCAAAGTTAGCAATTTGGATATCACTATTATCCCACCGCGCCTTACCAAGATGAACATAGGTGCCTTGCTTTGGCAAACCCACCCAATGTTGATCAAAGTCTTGACGAGTGCCAACATTTGGAAGGCATCACATTTAATGACTTAATATTTGTTTGAGGGATTTTTTTTTATCTCACCAATTTGTTTTCTCCGGTTGTCTTATACATGCATCACATACAAATATAAAACAAGCATCTCATGCTAACAAGAAAGTAAATGTGACATGGTTATAGCCCAAAGTATGCGATATTCTCAAGCCAATGAGAATATCATAAAAGCCTAAGAAAAGAAAAGGGTCTTCACAGGCTTCTTCTCCTCATTTCTTGGTTGCCTTTTTGTTGTCACCTCCTTGGACATACCACCTTGGATGATCCCATAATGTACCATTACATCAATAATAGAAACCTCGAGTTACATTCAAGGGGAGTAAGGTGAGAAGAGAATGTACAATGAGAGTAACAAAAGAAGGTAAGACTCGCAGACCGTATTTACAAGTACAACCAATCAAGGGCTATAACCATCCACCATGCTACAACCACCAATCAGCATAAAATGTCAAATCTCATTCAACAAATGCATGCCAATTAACATGAGTTGATTAACCAATTTTTATTTATGTCTCACTTCGCATATGCCGGTCCCACTGGCCGGTCAGCTAGTGTTTTTAGAACTACTGCAATAGTCCTAATCCATTTAGGTATCTAATACCAATCAATTTTGGGTTAATCTCATTAATCAATTTGGGTCATTTCTTCATATATCTCATATGTTCAATACGAGTTCCGATTTCATGCATCATGAATCAATCTAATTAAACATGGCCGAAAGCAACTAAACACATAACATCATGTGATTCAACATTCAATCCCGATTTAGGGTTTCACTAGTAGGTCTGATACCACTGTTGGGTTTCAGCAGCCAAACAAGCACAATGGAATTTAACCGAAACCCTCTAGGATCCAAGTGAAATAGGGTAAACCGGGTGTTCAAAAATTTTCATACCTAATTTTTGGTTGAGATCTCTTACCCAACTGTAGAGTCGAATCATAAAACCTGAACAGTTGACGTGTTCAAGCTCTCTATGGTATCCACACGAGCGTCTCGGGATCACCACACTTTCACCACATCCCGGCAGATGCGTTTCTTCTACGCTTGTAGTGCTAGCTTGCGTCCTCCAAGGAATTGCAAGAGAAGACTGTGGCTGTCCTTTTTGGAGGCTAGGGCAAGGAGACCTATGAATTTCTCACTTAAAAGTTGTATTTATAATGAGACTCAACTTCTAGGCCTAATGGGTTTCAAAGCCCTAATCCAATTAGGATTTAATTTTGGGCTTAATAATGGCTAAACTCTTGGGCCCATTATTAATACGAAATTATTATGAAACCATAGCCCAAATAATTAGCCCATGCACTCTACTGATCCAACTAGCTCTATGTGTGTGACCCAATAGGCTCTTACCAAGTCTGCAATGATCACAAATCACATTTATGATCATAAGCAATGAGCGGTGTCTAGCAACACATCATTGCTACCTAAGTGATAAAATTGTCGGTAATTCGACTAAACCTTTATGATCATTACTGATACATACTATTGTCCCTTTGTCCAAGATATCAAGACTAAGCACGAGACATAGAATGTGCCACTTTCGTATAGCCCAATCTTTGGTTTCTTGATTATAGAGTAGACCAACTTAAACTGATGACATTGATATCGTACATCAACTCATCCGAGCAAGGCCATGCATTTTCTAAGTCTCACTCTATCAAGGGGCCCGAAGATATCACTCCCGTTGCATAAGAGGGAAAAATCCCATCTTGATCATTCAAATCCCTCCGCATGATATGTGACATACCCAATGACCTCCTTCAAGTTCACTCAGTCACGAGCAACAAAAGGAAGTATCAAAGTATGTGACTCACTTGTAGGGAACCTTGATGATCTTAGGTCGAAGGACTACATATACCATGATCACTATGAGAATCACTTATGGCACTCATATAACGATCCATGTAGTGTTCTTATGGTGGGTCGGTCCAGTACACAAGTTCTCCAACTTGTACCCATATGTAGACTATATATCTTATATTAGTCTCCACATATGCTAGCTGTTATGTATTATTGCAACCCGCTCCACAATAATACTAGACCAAGGACGTTTGAGAATATCATTATTCTAGGGTTACAATTACGTTTATTACGTTACGCAGAAACAAAACAACAAACATATTTACTGGATTAATGCCTTAATAAAATATCATGACTCAATGTGCAAAAATACAATCATCTCATGATTGGGTTTTGGGCACAACACTAACAGGTTGGGTATTGTTTTCCTCCGTTTGGCTCTTTATATGATAAACACCGAGTTACGGGGTTTGGAGAATGGCATAATTGGTTAAAGCGGAGTATATTCTGGGATTTACCGTACTGGAAGCATTTGTTAGTTCGCCATAATTTGGACGTCATACATATTGAAAAAAATTATTTCGAGAATATTTTTAATATTGTTATGGATATACGTGGGAAAACAAAAGATAACTCCAATTCTCGCCTTTGGCTTCAGGAGTTAAAAAATATGCGGCGTGAACTACATTTACGAAATATTAGGGGGAAATGTGTAAAACCAAAAGCATCTTATATGTTGAGTCAGGAACATATAAAAGAAGTTACTCTGTGGCTGAGAACGATAAAGATGCCTGATGGGTATGCCTCAAACTTGGGCCGTACGGTTAACTTGAGTGACGGTACATTCTATGACTTCAAGAACCACGATTTTCATGTGTTAATGCAGAGGTTTCTTCTTATTGCATTACGTGGGTATATGTTAGGTTCTATATGGGAGAGGATTTCTGAGTTTTGCTCATTTTTCAGAACATTATGCACAAGTAGGATTCGATTTGATGACATACAACAGTTGGAGCGGAATATAGTGGTTACCATATGTAAGCTAGAAAAGATATTCCCTCATGCCTTTTTTGATTCGATGGAACATCTTGTTATCCACCTCCTTCATGAGGCAAAGTTGTGTGGTCCAGTTCAATTTCGACGGATGTATCCATTTGAAAGGTAATTTTTTAATTTGCATTCATATTTCTGTCAATAATTTTCATATATTGTATGTCAATAATTTTCGCATATTATATGTCATTAATTGTTATATTTTTTTAACATGGCAGACTAATTTGGTCATTGAAGCGAAAGGCTAGAAATAAAGCCGCAATTGAAGATTCAATTGTGGAAGCGTACTTGGTCCAGGAAATGTCTACATTCTGTAGCCATTACTTTGAAGTAAATATTCCTACACGGTTAAACAAGGTCCCACGAAATGATGATATTGATATTCCTATGGCTGATGTCGAGGGTCAATTGTTATCTATCTTCAATACAAGATGTCGTAACACACCTAACTGCAGGCGACAACGCTTACTTGATCCCACTGAGAAACATCAAATGCATATCTACACTTTGCACAATTGCAATGAGATTATACCGATTGTCAGGTGACATATATGTAAACAACTGTGAAGGTTTTTATATCAATCTGATTGCTTTAATTCATTATTGACTAGTTATCATTTCAAGCACTTTGACTCTTATATATAAAAAAGATTTCCCCAATTAGGTGAAAGTGAATTACAAAGTTATCGAGATCAACATTTGACCGAATGGTTCTCATCATATGTGAGTATCATGGCGTGATAATTTTTATGTACCTAATTGTGTTCTGTTTGAATATACTGTGCAATTCTATTATTATATTAACTTTCTATTTTTAGGTTAACCATTTCAAGGATAAATTAGATCCTCGTATTGTACAATTAGCCTGTGGTCCTATTCGAGTGGCCATTTCATACAATGGATGTATTGTGAATGGTTTTCGTTTCCACACACAATCCTACGGCAAAGACAAAACGACACAGAATTATGTTGTTTCCGTGAAGGGTGAAACATGAGGATCTAGTGGGTATGATTTTTATGGCCTCATTGATGAGATTATACGTATTGAGTACCATGGGAGTAGGAATGAAGTCATGACGCTGTTCAAATGTACTTGATTTGATCCGACACATGGTGTTCGAAGTTGCGCACATACTGGTGTTGTTGACATTAAATGGAAGTTTAGATTATCACCACCTGAGCCGTTTATCTTTGCGACACAAGCTCAACAAGTTTACTACTGTGAGTACCCTAACAAGACTCTTCATCAGTGGTGGTCGGTGGTTAAGATGAAGCCACGAGCTTTCATCGATTGTTCATCGAATAATTTTAGTATTCGATCTGAGGACAATGAGGAAATGTCTGATGAGCAAACATGTGTGTTAGAAACCACAGACGAGCCGTTCCAAGAAATGATTTCAAGTGAAGTACCAATGGTAACAACTGATGGCATTGCCCTTGATGAGATTAACATACTTGTCGATTTCATGTGTTATCCTGAAATCGTGCAAGACATGGATCAGAACATTGAGGTCACACAAGCCGATGGGGATACATCAGATGATGAGGCATCGCTCGATAGTTTAGAGTCAGATGAAGGCGAGGATGTTTGGTTAAGTGTAATTGTTCAAAACATCTGCATGTTTTATTTGAAATCGTAATATAACTTTGAATGCATTTATGTTTTGGACAGAAAAGAAAAAAATTTATGAAATTTAATCATCACATATCTAATTACCTGTGTTGTTGAAATGAATATATCAAATTTTTTTCTTACAAAAAATTATTGCATGTTGTTGAAAAAATAATAATAATGTTAATAAATTTGTGAGATTCAATTTGACCATATACATTAAATCCATAAATTTAAATTCCAAATATAAATAGTTTCATTTATTCATCAACTAAAAAAAGTTAAATAATTAACTTCCAAACATAGTAATTAGTTCATTTATTCATATATATACACATTATAATATATACATATATATAAATATATTTGATGTGGCTTCCGTCCGATGATTTTAAGTTAGTACTCAAAAATCGTAGGAAAGATGTAGGAATATATCACCCAGGGCAATGTGATGTGCGACGGTTTTGAGTTAATATTTAAAGTATGTAGAAAAAGTGTAGGAAAGGACCGACTGTTTTCACACAGTTTAAAAAAATCGCAGGAAAGATGTAGGACTATAATCACCTAGGGCAGTGCGCTATCCGACGGTTTTAAGTTAGTACTCAAAAATCGTGGGAAAGCTGTAGGAATATATCACCTAGGGCAATGTGATGTGCAACGGTTTTGAAGTTAATATTTAAAGTATGTAGAAAAAGCGTAGGAAAGGACCGACGGTTTTCACACAGTTTTAAAAAATCGCAGGAAAGATGTAGGACTATAATCACCTAGGGCAGTGCGCTATCTGACGGTTTTGAGTCAACATTTGAATTAAGTAGCAAAACTGTAGGACAAGGCAGCTGCCATAAAACGTAGGACTAAAGCTGGTAATCCGTAGGAAGCAAGGCGGGAAGCCAATTAATGGTGGGAAGGTTAATTTTTTTGTTTCCTACGCTTTTGATGCATTTTCTAGTTCTCGTAAGAAAACCGTAGGAAAATTTGCTACGGTTTTCCTACACTTTTGAAAAGTGCGGGAAAATCGTAGGACAAATAGGTAGCTTAATCGCCAAATATTCCCTTTAAATTCGTGGGAGTTCTTCAGTTTTCACCACTCCATTTCCTCTATTCTACGACGCCCTCTTCCAAACTCACTCCCAAATTCCCCTCCAGAGCTACTTCAACTAGGTATTTTTAATTTTTAAGTATTTTTTCATATATAATTAATGTTTGTTATTATATAAAGTAGTTGTTTACATAATGCATGTATTGCATGTTATATTTTTCAAAGCCAGTTTTTATATTATATGTTTTACGTAATTTTATGTATGGTGTTAGTAATATGTATGTGGTTAGTTATAAATAATTTTTTATGTAATAATGGTAAGTTCTATTTGTACAAAAGCATGTTACTATATATGTGGTTAATATAAAAAACTGTTACGTCAATAATGTTAGAGTAATATTGTTGTCACTTCAATAATGTTAGTGTAATCAGTTAAAGTTAGTACAATAATGTTACTTAAGTAATGTTAGAAGAATCAGTTAATGCTAGTTTAATAATTTTATTTTATAAATAAGTATATGTCAAATAATTGGCAATTTTAAAAAGTGTTACTGCACAAATGGTATTGAAATGATGACAATTTAAAAATTAATGAGTTTACTAAAATAATGAAATTTAATAAGTAAATGTTAGTGTAGTAATGGTCATTTATAAATAAAAGACTGTGACGTAATGGTAATTTAGTATTACATATATATGTAATAAACATGTTAAACTTTAATTTTAGGATGGTTCGCCCTAGACAGTCTGGCTCGGGCAAAGGCCCAGCCAAGGACTTACATGACCCGCGACGCAGTCATGGTCCACGATAGCCTACTATGACACCTACACAGGTGTCACAGACTGAGACTCAGATCCAGGTGCTAGAGACCCTGTTGCCACATACCAAGGCTCAAACACCGGTGCCACAGACCTAGGTGCCATATACTCCGGTGCCACGACCTTATGTGCCCCAGACATTTGGCGCATCGAGGTCCGCATTTCAGCAGTTTTGAGACACGCAGACTGATGCGTATTACCCAGATATGAGCGGAATATCCGGGTCATCTCATTACCAGCATACAGGGATCGGGTAGCCCATATGGGATGTCAATCTTAATTCATTCCTTGATCTAGATGAGATTGGTATATCCACTCATCATCTACTTGCCCTACACCCGAGTTAGCATCAGTAGCAGCCGCCTCAGTAGCCTTAGCAGCACCCGGCCACTGGCGACCCAGCCGTCGCACTTGATGCGCAGCTAACTGATGGGGTCCCATATCCTAGAGGGTGAGGCCCATGGGTAGTTGACTTACCACCACCTCCATCTCCGCAGGATCGTCCCTCGAGAGTAAGTGTTACTGACTCTTACAAAATTAATTGTGATATATTTATACATTGTTCTTAGTTACATCACTTTATATATATGTCTTACTATAATCATCATTTGTTACAGCTTACTCACTGATAACTCCATTCGTTCCACCGTAGCCTCTATTCATGTGAGGTTGTGGGACGAAAGTTGTATAGCTTGATTGCATGCATCTCGAGCTGCACGAGAGGAGCACGTCACCAAGTTAGAGGTAATTGGTTGCTATACATTTTTAAACAATAGTTTGTATTTGGACTAATTCATAATTTTTTTTCTTTTTTGTGAAATTGCAGAACTATTATAGATGGGACCCTAGAGACTTTGGCCCCATCCGCCGAATTGTGTTCGACTATTGTTCGCGGTCCGTACGAAACCGCGTCTATCATTGGAGGTCCATCACGATTCGGAAGTTCCCCGACTTCTTCGCCAACCTTGACTATAATTTACTGCGGCCACATGTTCCATCCTGCTATAGTCAGCAGGTATGGAATCAGTTGTGTGACCAGTGGGAGCAGGAGAGATGGAAGAAGCTATCGGAGGTTGGTTCCCATGCCAAGCACATAGTAGATAGCTCAGGCCTTGTTCCGAAGCACACGATAGGCTCAATCCCAGGCGAGATGCACTAGGATCATATGGTACCAAATTCTCCCATCCATACATTATAATTTTTTTATGATTTATTAATTACTTAAATTTTAAATGATATCTAAAATTGTGCAGACAAAAGCCCTAGATGGAGTTGAGCCATCATTTGATGAGTGGTGGTTTCATACTCATAGATGGAAGAAGACCGGTTAGCCCATCGATCCGATTTCACAGCAACTGTAGGTAATAAATGTTCATTTACCACTACAAACAATGTTTTAAAAATATAATATTTGTCTTCCTAACTTTAATTTCTTTTTCTTGTAGGATGGATATGTCCAGCGGATTAAAGAAAAATACCAGAATCCGGATGACCACCCGCAGTTTGATGCTGAGGTATGGGGCGAGGTACGAGGGCCACCAAAAAAAGGCTGACTACCGGGTGTTCCGCGCCGACTCACTGATCCCCAGACCTTTGGACCACATCGGGTATTTTTCATTCGTATTTAACTTTATTAATTATTTTTATCACTTTTACATTGTTAATTGATACTTACAAAATTTTTTAGGCTCCACGTGCTGATTCGGCTGAGATTACTTAGCTGAGGGCTGAGAACACCTAGCTACGGAATGATTTTACGCGGTTACAGGCAGATGTTCGCACTCAGGTTCAACGAGAGACCGAGGCTGCAATGAGCGTCATGCTTAACAAGTTGATCCAGCAGGGGATTATACCTGCATCAGCGCTCTCAGACGACCTACGGACCAGATCCTCCACTCAACATCATGACGGCGCTCGTAGCCAGTGAGATAACGATGATCAGCCTGGCACTGTATCCCATTGATTTTATATTAGACCTTCAGTTATTTATAATTAACTTTTTCCTATAAAATTTGATTGCTTTTATGTATAGTAAATTTATTGACTACTTTGATCAATTGTTATATAATAATAATAATAATAATAATAATAATAATAATAATAATAATAATAATAATTTGTGTTTTATTATTATTATTATATAATGCAATATAATATGTTTTTAATTTGTGAATAAATTAATTTACTAAAATCTTTAAATTATCACAAAATCGTAGGAACAATATTAATGTTAGAAAACCGTAGGAGGTAGTAAAGTCACAAAACCGTAGGACAAGAGGGGTCACAAAAACGTAGGACAAGTGGGGTCATAAAACCGTAGGATATTGACGTCACAAAACCATAGGAAATACTTTTGTAAAAAAAGTGTAGGAGTTAATACATCTCAAAACCGTCGGATAAGATAGGGTCCACGGTCATCATAAAAGCGTAGAATAATTTTACGGTCATCCGACGGTTTTTATTTCCGACACTATTTTTTCCCATGGTTTTGTCTGACGATTTTAATTGTAGAAAATGACCATTTTCTACGGTTTCCCTACATTTTTCCCCGACTCAAATGCCTTGTTTTCTTGTAGTGATTCTTATCTCAAGGCCAGCTTAGTTGCCTTAATCGAATAAAAGAGTTGGGGATTTAGGGATCAATAAAAAAGAAGCCGAGAGCACAAGAGGCTAGTTAAGAGGTAGAGGACTTCCACTACGCTGGTTGGATAGCAGTTGCAGAGAGGTTGGTCCATGGCAACGGCAAGGCAGATGTTCAACAGCAGCAACAAGGGGAGGTTGGCCGAGAGAGAAAGAGTCAGGCAATAAGTTTGTGAAAGACGGCCACGGAGGCACAATGCAAGAGATGATTAGGAAATTAGGAAAACAAAATATTATAGGTGGCATTTAATTGTAGAAAAAAATTTCATTTTTCTTTTCCAAATTTTCTTTGATGAAAGTTTGAGTGTATGCCATTGTTTAAGGATGTGGAAAACTTCGTTTTTTAAACTTTGGAAAACTCATATGTTAAAGTGGAAAATATCTAAAACAAGGTTTTCTATTTTATAACATAGGTTTTCCAAAATTTAGAAAACAAAGTTTTCTACATTCTTAAAGCTAGTTATGCACTCAAACTTCTATTAAAAAGATTTTGGAAAAAGAAAAATAAGAAAATTTTTCATATCCAAATGCCACCTATTGTTTTCCAAATCTTCATGTAATGGGAAACTATTTTCCAAGAAAACTGAAAATGAAAACGAGTTAACTAAACATATTTTCTATTTATTTTCTAATTTTCAGAAAATTTTCCAGAAAATTAAGAAAATTGTCTGGAACTAAACAGTACTTAAGTTTGCTGGGCTGAGCAACAGAAACAAAACATTGGTCGATCAACTTGTGTCCCAGTATAACAAAAACCATTTGCTTGTTAACCATTATCATCAAAAGAAGGACCTCGATCACCTTCAACATGATGAACTGAAGCAAATTTTTCACCAAGAAATGAACCCGAATTTCCACCAGTAGCCATTTCATCACCAACCCCTTCCTCATCAATATTACCTGAACCAACAATTTGTATCAATTCTTGTTGAGGCATGCGAGATCCATAGTAATATCCTCCATCACTTTATGCAAATTCTATCACACTCAGTCCCTTCATCATCACCCGTGCAAATGTTTTCATTTCTAAGTTTGAAAAACCTTCTGCAAGCAATAGCTACACTATCACAAGAATGGCAATTGATATTAGTTTCACTTGTTGTTGTCGCATCTATTCATCAAGTACTTATAATATAAATTACATAGAAAACTCGGTCCAGTTTGTTTTAAGTACGGGTTAACCCATTCGTAGTTATTTTCATAGTGATTATTTGCTTAATTTCGTGATTATTAAAATCATACAATTTCAGAAGTCTAAAAAGTATTTTTGAAAGTAAATTCATAAAAGATATGCCAATTATAAAAAAGAAATATATTATACTAAATAAATACAGTATAGCAGAATATTTTTTATTCCTGTTTGTGTGTGCTTTTTTTGTAGAGAGAGAGAGACTTTTAACCCTAACAATTGAGTTAGGAATTACTTTCTTGAGCTGGACGAGAAAACTAATTTCCTCTTGTCTGTGCCTCTGCCCAAACATAAATGGTCTTTTATTTTGGATTTGATCTTTAGTGTAACTGCTCCCAGGCCCTGAGTTCTCTGGCATGTGGCTAACTCCAAGGACAGTGTCTGTCATAATGTCGTTATTGGTTAAGTACATCCCTATATATAAACTTATATAAGATCTCATGACTCATCATAAATTGGTATGTTCTACTATATGATCTTCTATACACACACACATGTCTATTATATCTTTTTCTTTAATTGTTGTTAATTTAACATGTTGAGAGATTATTTGAAAGTGATTGTTTTTATATATTATAAGAGGGATCGGGAATCCTGACTAATTAAAAAAGGTGACTGAATTTTTAGTCGTTAGACTTCTATTCGGTAATCGACAGACTGGTGGCCAAACTACCGGCCGCCATTTCAAATTTTTTAGATTTAATGATATATGGCGATTATTTGCTCAAGATGGATATGAATTAATTGTAACTCTACATTTTAAGAAACCCACAAAAATATATTAGTTTTGAAATATGTTTTCCAAAAGAAAGTATTTTTTTATTAATTTTTATTCTAGGTAAGTAAAATATTCACAAAAATTAAACTAATTTAAAAAAAATAGTTTAAGCTGTTAACATTGGTTTTAGAAAAAATAACCAAAATACAAAATATGCAGTAGGTGATCAAGGAAACCTAAGGCATTCAAAAATTTGTAATCAACATCAAATAGAAGCCACTTTTATTTATATATGGTATTACTGTTACGAAATTAACAAAGTTAGATATAGAAACTAAATTATATTTGATAAAAATATACGACGTATAATATTACTGGTTCATTGGCTCACAAGTTGTAATCAGTATTTATGTCAGATGTTCATAATTATTTGAAATTTGAAATATTGCAATTTAGAAGGTCAATTGTTAGAAAGAAAAGTTTGAGAATAAACACCTTTTCTTGAAGTTTGACCATTTTCCTATTTTCACCAACCTGTTATTGTGCAATTTTTGGCCCATAACCTTTCTCTCAACACTTTTGTTCCTTTTGAATGAATAGTAAAAATTGTTGTTACTCAAGAATATATGAATAATATACTAAAATGCTAGTAAACCATAGTGACAAACATTTTATTTTAGAATATAGAAATAGTATGAGGAAGTTAATAAAAAGAAAAATTGCGGGATTCTAGTGACAAAAAGCAAAGTCTAATGATTGACAAAAAAAAAATCTCTAAGGACAAACAGAGTAAATGGAATAAATCCTAGTGTTAACAGTTTAATGATTGACTTAATACAGGGGGAAAATAAAAAAAAATGGTCAAAGTCGAAGCAACTCAAACCTACGTAAAACCAGACAAATAATAATAAAGAAAAGTAGAAAAAACTATTTAGCGACCAAATAGTTTTTTCTACTAAAACAAGGACAATGTCCAATGACTACTTCCAATAGATATCCATCTAAAAATATGTTTCCAATACCCATTAGTTGAAAAAATGTCAGTCAGGTTTACTGTTGCCATAAATTTTATCCCGGTGGCTTCTATTTTTTCATCAGACAAAATTCATACCATATCTGACTTTTTCACTGTCGGAAATGTTATCAAGTCATTTTAGATGGCTAAGCCATCAGAAATGTTATTGAGCAATTTCTGATGACTAAGCTATTGAAAATACTAAACACCTTCAAAAATTGACTATTCAAAACTTTCTAGTATATATAGATAGATAGATAGATGGATAGATACATAGATTGATAGATAGATAGAGATAGAGAGAGATAGAGATGAGGGCCGAGAAAGATGGTGCGGGGGAGGGAGAGGGGTTAGAACTCTAACCTTGTTGGGCAGACATAAGACTAAGGATAAAGAGAAGTACGATGTAGGTTATAGTGATGCAAAACAACTTTACCATGCTCCTGTTGATTTGCTAATGAGTAGACTTTTTTCCTTTTTCGGTGAGATTGTTCATGATGAGTTAAGGGTCTAATATATACACGTATATACCAACTTGCTTATGGGCTTGTGTTCACAGACTCCAAGAGTCCTTGGGCCTTGTGCTCCTTGGCAAGGATTTAAAGCTTGGTATGCTCTTCCTACTTCTACCCCTTCATTCCTCGAAGTCAATCTCTAAGTCGAACCATATCCACATATATATAGTAGAAGGCTTGTGAAGAAAATGAATAACTTAGAAAATTCAACTTAAAATTTCAATTTTAATCCATATATATCTTTGATTTTATATTCAAGATAAAACAAAACGAAAGGAAGTGCAAGGTCGGTCGCATCCTAAAAAAGATGTCCTATAGCTAAATAAATTATGTTCATCTAACAACTCCAACGTCTATGATTTTTTCAATCTTGAAGAATTTGGGCACATTCAAATGGTTGTTACCCAAGCTCCTATGCAGCGTACTACAAGATAAAGAGCAATTTTATTTTCAAGACAGAAGCTTTTAAAAGTTCTACAGATGAAACAATTGAGATCCTACTTGTCGTCATCTAGCATACTATAAGCCAATGAGTAACTTTATTTTCAAGATGAAAGCTTTTGGCAGGCAGGAAGTTTTGGAACTGAAACAATTGAGATTCTACTTCTTGTCATCCAGTGTACTATCAGGCAAGGAGCAACTTTATTTCCAAGACAAAAGCTTTTGGCAGGTATGAAGTTCGTCAAATGAAACAATTGAGATCCTATTTATTGTCATCTGACGCACTATAAGCGAAGGAGCAACTTTATTTTCAAGAAAAAACATTTTAGATTTTGATGTTCGACAATTGAAACAATTAAGATTCTACACATTATCATCTAGGTACAATAAGGCAATGAGCAACTTTAAGCTAATTCGTTTTAACTTAAGCCAAGACTTATTTTTATTTTTACATTTTTTTCTCAACCCAATTTCATTTGAAATCCCATATTATGTAAATATAATAATTCATTTGAAAGCAAATTTTCATGATGTTATTAAATGTTTATACATATTTTTTAATGTCTAAAGCTACAAAAATTCACAAAATTTTAGTAAGACTATAAAAATTGTATCTTTAATACATTATTGCACCTACATAATATTAACTTTTAAATAAAATTAGTTTCAAGTAAAAAAGAAGTAAAATAAAAACACGCCATTTTGGATTAAGTTGAAATGAATTGGTCTTTTCAAGACAACAAATTGAAATCATAGGTATGAAGTTCTACAAAAGAAACAATTGAAATCATACTTATTGTCATATAGTATACTATAAGACAATGATCAAGTTTATTTTCAAGGCAAAACCTTTTGGAGATGATGAAACAATTGATATCCTATATGCTGTTATCTAGTGTACTATCAGACAAAGAACAACTATAGTTTCAAGGCAATACTATTAAACAATGTAACATCCCTAATTTGTAAAAAATATTTTTTTAAAACATAATTTATTTCATAGAATATATAAAAAATAAAAAAAAATCTATAAATAGATATGAGAGCATGAAGTTTAACCATATTCAACTTAATGATTAAGCAACATGTGGTAATTTTTCTTTTTGTTGCTGCATTCATACACATGTCATCATTTTATATTGTATTTATTTTATAGGGTATTTGTTTGACCTTGATAAATTTGGCCACTATTTACTGTTTTGTCATATTCTCTTAATGTTCTACACTTGTCTCCGAATAGTATGGATTAAGATCTAAATTTTCTTAATGCTTTCTTTGGCGAGTGTTGTGCTATGCAAAAGGGGCTGAAGTTTGCAGTACGCATGAGAGTGGAAAAAATCATCATAGAATTAGATGCTCTCTTGGTAATCCAAGCGATTTGAAAAAGGGAGTTCTGAAGCCTTTGCATGCATTGCGAGTATCCGGAGATTATTGGCGAGTTTTTCTACTTGGCAAGGGCTGCACATTGGAAGGGAGGGTAACATGGTGCCTCATGACCTTGCGCACTATGGTTTAAGGATTAACTCTGTTTGTAAGTAGAGGGGATCTATGCTGAGTGTTATGTCTACTCTACTTGCAAAGATTGTAATTCTTGATTTTTGTTAAGTGCAATGAATACCGTCACATTATTGAGCATAAAATTTTTTCACAGTTACAACTCACGTATAAATATGGAATTGAGTTCACAAATTGTTTTTTTCCCCTTCCCTACACTTTCCAAAATTCCTATTTCATCGCCTCTGCTTCATATCTGCTGTTCTAGTTAGACCTGCAACAATTGACAAGAAACAATTTTACTAGCATATAAATTAACATGGATCAGTAAATTAATATGGAACGAACCAAAAAAGCATGGAACAATAAAAAATGCAGGTGTTGCAGTTACTAAAAGGAGTTACCTTCCACTCAATTTTACAAGGTAACCATTTAATTTGTTCTTTGTTCCTCTTTGATTCGAACTCGTTGGTTTCTTTTATCTCTCAAAACATACAATAAGAAAAAAGAGTAATATTAGATTTCTATTTCTTTATCTTATGATGAGTTAGACTAAACTATAAATGACATTAAAATAGATACATCACCTTCTCTGGCCAAACCCCACCACTGCCGAGGCGGGTTGCCAACATGCACCATCACGATGGCAAGGTCACAATGCCCCAGGTTGTTTACATTTGAACACAATGTACAGAAAATGAGGCAATTTCACAGTAAAAGCCTTTACAGAATCTTAAAAGATTAGAGTTAGATGAACAAAATAAAGCAAGTTTAATTTTGTGGTAGTTTTTTTCCCATACACGATGGGGCCTTTCTGGGGAAACATGTGCATTGTGGCTCTGCCGCCGAAAAATTAGAACTAATTTATTTTTACTTAAATTAATTTAACCTAAAATTACTTATTTTTATTTTAGTAAAAGGGGCAAATCCCCCACCTAGTTTTTTATAATAGTAGATATCACACACTATAGTTTTTTTACAGTTAAATCACTCATTCACATTTATAATCAAGTGATGAGTATTTGATTTGGTTTCTAGACATGTAAATCAAATATTCACTCTAGAAACAATGTTGATGAGTATTTGATTTGGCTTCTAGACGTGTAACATTTTCATTCAATGTCTAAGCAACATACAGACAGATGTTTCTTTGACCTTTGAGAGTGACTGAAGTGATACAACAAAAGTAAATATAAATTAACAGAAGATCATTTCATGAAAGAAACAAAAGCAAGGCACCTTAAGCTCTACCCCATTTTCTAGTTTGAGCAAATCCCGATTATGGAATGTTCCATGCTACACTCCCCCAAAAAGCAGCCATATGAGATAATACAATTGATGATCTAAAATAGGCAGGAATTGCTACATGGTACGAATCTCTGTGTGGTAATAAAATTCGATTCAACAAAGAATGGATTTACGTTACATGTCTGACATTGCTATATTTTTGTTGGAGGCGAAAACAGAGGATAGCTAAAGATCAGTTTCGATGGATCATAAAATTGAAACTTGGAAGGCTTCAGAAACAGTGGCAAGTTTGAGTAGCCTCCAACATCACTCTATTCCCCTTCTCCCTTCCGCTGATGGCTACCTTTACATCACATTCTTTGCACCTCCCAACAAGTTTCTCGACATCATTGTCCACATCTGCCAGCCATATGGACAACATGTGCCACATCTTTGTCCTAATGTGGGGCACGTCATGATGAGCAAATATGCAATAAAAAAAAAAAAATAGTGTCGATGGCCGATTTAATTGTAAAAAAAACAATGATGACTAATTTGTCTATTTCATAAACATAGGTGAGATATTTACTCCTTTTCCCTTTTTATTTTTTACATTTTTTTACCTTAAACTAATTCATTCAGAAGTCAATAAATATGATCTAAACGCAATAATATATTTGAAAACGATAAAGCAAAAATGATAAAGTTAGGGCTTCACGTGTGCTAGGGCTTAGCACCGCCATTTTACGGCGAAGGCCCAGTGGCAACATTTGATTGATGGATTAGTGGCCGGGATAGACTTAAAAGGGGCGTCGGCAAGGCTAGTACCCCAGGAAGTTTTCGAACAGCTGGATGAGGCTGGGAAGTGCCCATCAGAGGAGGAGGAAGGGATCGCTGAAGAAGCCTGGTCATCCGAGGTAGAGGAAGTTCCCAGGGATTGAGCATCTCAGGTAAAGATGAAGAATCTTCATCTTTAGCTTACAAGTGAACCCGCAATCTGAGAATGCTCAACAATTCCAAAAAAAGCTTTATAGCGAGATTTTAGCTGAAAATAGGAGACTGAATAATGGATTGAAACTCCAATAGATGCCATCACAGAGCTCTAATGCTCCGGTCGAGATTGAACAGGAAGACATTATTAATGAGATTAGATCATAGGAGAATAGTTTAGTTGCCTATGTTGTGGGTGGACCACAAGTTACACTCAGGTGCAAAAGTTTGTGGATTAGAAATGGAGTTCAATTGAGATAGCCAGACCAGATCTTCGCTCATCCATCTGGATGGTATGTTTTTCATTTCCCCAATGCAATAGATCGTGAGAATGTTTTGGGCAAGGGATTATGGCATATGGGGATCCGACCATGGATTCTGAAGAAATGGTCATTGAATTTTAACTTTCAAAAGGAGGATTCATCCAAAATTCCAGTGTGGGTTTAGGTTCACTGCCCGATGGTCCTCCGGAATGTGAAAGCATTGAGTAAATTTCTTAATAGAGCAGGTCTTCCAATTGTCATAGATAAATTAACTACTACTAAAGACAGAATTTCATATTCTCGAGTCTTGATTGTGGTGGACTTGGCCAAATCTCTTGTCAAGAGTTTTAGGGTCTGAATGCCTAATGGTATAGAGATGGAAGTTCGATTCTCCTATGAAAAACTCCCACAATTCTGTTAAGAATGTCAAATGGTGGGGCATAATTTGGATACCTGCAAAAGGAAACCCGAAGAACACAAGAAAGAAGAGCTCAAAATGCAATAGGTTCCCAAAGCAGCTCGGGGTGTTCAAGGGCAGCAGGCTACATTTCAGGTCCTACTCAGGATGGGCTGATAGAGTAGGATAATACCAGCAAACATACTCAATAAACTCCAAAAGTTGCCCACAAAATGGGGAGTAAGGAAACCAAGTTCAAGTAAGGTTATTATTAACCTCTCTAATCATTTTTCAAGCTTAGGGAAGGACGATGGTAAAGATCGGCCAGTTTCAAAGACTTCCTTTAGTGCCCCCTTGAAGAAGGTTATGGTGGATAAAGGGCTACCTTCTTCTAAAAAGAAATGATATTTAATTTGCAGCATGAAACGTAAGAGGGTGCAACAAGCCTCTCAAGCTTCATGGGATTTTAAAATTTGCTGCTATAAATAAGATACAAATTTTGGGAATATTAGAAAGTAGAATTAAAAACACTAAACTTTTTGAGCTAGCTAAATGTTGGCAGGGGGATTAGGGTTTTTTTAGCAACCGTGATGTGCATAGAAATGGCAGGATTATTGTTTTATGGAGGCATGGCCCGGCAATAAGGTTACTTAATCTTTCTGATTAGTATATTATAGTTTTTGTTTTAGATTTAATGATGCTTTGGAGATTACCCGCACTTTTGTGTATGCCTATAATACTGAAGCTGCCAGAAAAGGTCTGTGGAGAAGACTCCAATATATGAATATTCAGGGTCCATGGATAATTTTGGACGATTTTAATGTGGTATTAAAGAAGTCAGAAAGAGACAACTCCAACCCTGTTTCAGATGAAGATATTCTGGATATAAATAACTGTTTTAATCGGTTAGGTCTGGAAGACGTTCCTTTTATTAAGAACTTTTTCGCATGGTATAATTAACAAAACTGTAAAAGTGTTGGTTGGAGTAAGATTGATAGAGTTTTGTCCAATGTGGATTGGATGTAGGCTTTACCAAATACTCAGGTGAAGTTTCTAACTCCCATAATGTTAGACCACTTTCCCATGGTAGTAAATACTCACGAGGAGGTGATATTAAGAAGAGCTCAATTTTGGCTCCTTAATTTTTTGCTTCAGGACCCTGCTTTTGAGTCTTATATCTTTGAGGATCTAAACCTTCAAGTTAATGGCTGCCATATGTTCCGATTAGTTAAAAAACTTCAGAGGATCAAGCAGCTGGCCTTGAAAAAGTTAAGTAGGGTTAATTACTCAAATATTCAAAGAAGAACAATGGAAGCTGGAAGAAAGCTATCTGAGATCTAGATGATGCTTCAGGCAAATAGAAAGAATCAAAATTTAATCAACAGTGAGAAAGTAGCTCGAATTGCTTACCAGAAGTTACTGAAGGCCGAAAAGCACTACTTTCAACAGAAGGCAAAAATTTCATGGCTTCAAGAAGGTGATGCAAACTCTCAATATTTTTATGCAAAATTATAGCAGAGAAGAGCTAAGGCTCATATATAGGAGGTGGAGGACTCATTAGATAATCTAAAGGTGGGCCATCATTAGGTGGTGCAAGCTTTCTTGGACAATTCTAAATAGTTGCTGGGCTCCAAGGAAGAAATTAAAGATTAGTTGGATCTGGGCGTGGTGCAGAGTTATAGGTGTTTAACAGGTGAGTAGCAGAAGGCCCTGATAAGTGCCGTAACATATCAAGAAATTAGAGCAGCCTTATGGTCAATTGCTGAGGAGAGTGCTCCTGGGCCGAATGGTTTCTCAGCTAGGTTTTACAGGGCTGCTTGGGACAAACTGGGTAATCTAGTTACTAAAGCAGTGAAAGAATTTTTTGAAGCTGAGAGGCTATTGAAGGCTATTAGTACTACTAATCTAGTGCCGGTGCCTAAGAAGACTGGTGCAGGTAAGGAAGGTAGGTGACTTTCTTCCTACTGCTTGTAGCAATGTTTCGTACACATGCTTATCTAAAGTTATGGCTAATCGTATGAGGAAGATGTTGGATGATATCATTAGCCCTAATCAAGTAGCTTTTATAAGAAAAAAAATCCATTTTTTAGAATATAATGTTGGGCAGTGAGCTTTTAAATCATTATTCTAGGAAGAATGTATTCCCACGGTACCCAATTCAATTAGATATTAAGGAGGCTTATGACTCTGTGCATTGGCAGTTTTTGGAAGATGCTTTGTGTGCTGTTAATTTCCTGGACTAGTTCATCTCTTGGATTATTGTATGTGTTAGTTCTCCCATGTACTCTATATAACTAAATGGATCGGTCGAAGGTTTGTTTTAAAGGTGAAAAGGCTTTGAGGCAGGGGGATCCTATCTCTCCTTATTTGTTTGTGATCTGTGTGGAGGTCCTTTCCTGATATTTGAAGAATATTCATAAAGTAGCTGGTTTCCATTTCCATCCCAAGTGTGTGCCTCTGAGACTGACTCATTTAGCCTTTATAGATGACTTGCTTTTACTCTGGAAAGGTGATATGTTATCTGTGGAAATCCTGTGGTAGTATGGTTCAATTTGTGGTTCAGTTTTTTCATATTTCAGGTCTGAAGCCGAGCCAAGAAATTAAAGACCAAGATTTTCTTTGGGGGAGTGGATGATGATCTGAAGCATTTAATTCTTGAGAAGCTAAAGTTTCAAGAGAGGTAAGGAACACAATGAAGAGGATGCATGAAATGGCAATTGGGAAAAAAATGAAAGCAGAGAGCATGTTTGAAAAGACAATTGGGAAAAGAATGAAAAGAAGGAGAGAGGATCTGAAGCGTTTAGTTCTTTAGACAAGGAGCACAATGAAGGAAAAAAAATCAGGAGAAAAGGGAGGGAGGATGAGTGAAATGGCAATTGGGAAAACAAATTACGTAGGCAGTACCTTATCTCACCTTTTCATTTAATGAACACCCAACCTTTACCAACTTACATCTTCCCCACTCTTCATGGTAGTAATTCGCTTGGTGGACCAAAATTTCCTCCCTTTTCCCCTTCTCCCTTTTCGGCCCATATAAGTAGGATTAGGTATTTCGACCTGTCCGTAGAGCCTCTTAGAATTTTAGTAGATTAAGTTTTTAATTGCCCAACATTAATGGGCCAAACTTTGTTTGTCTTTTGTTAAATTAATTGGGCCTGAGCAAAAGTCTATTTGTTAAGCCCTTGGCAATTTTGAACTCTATGTTTTTTTGGACAACTATTATAGCATTTTTTATTAAAACTTTTTCTTTGTTATTATTTAAAAAAAATTGGAACTTTAAGTTTTTTATTACTTAATCAATTCTGATAATGTTTATTACTTGAGAGACTTTTGTAACAACTTGCTTTCTTATTAAGGATGATTATGAAATGTGGCACTAACCACCTGTTCATTTTTTTTTTAATTTGATGGAGTTAATACGATAGTTAGATTGGGCCTACTTTCAATTCACTCTCATTAGACCCTGAGATTGAGTTTAATTATAGCTTTACCGGCTAATTCTTCCCCTGAGTTTAATTAGATACACCGCCACTACCTTCTCCATAGCCATTGAGAGTGAACTAGCTACGAGAGGCTAAACGGGTCACTTGGGGGTGGCAGTGATTTGGGCAACTAAGGATCCCAATTGGGTAGGGTCATCTATTGATGTCGAAAACATCTTACGCCACACAGCTCAGAGAACACTAGCTAAGTGAGGTAGAGGCAAAGTGGGGCATAGGTCAAGTGGGGGGGTGGAGGCAGGGTGGGGCAGAGATGGAGAGAAGACAAGTGGAGGAAGAGCAGTGCAGGGGCAGAGTAGGGTGGAGGTAGATTGGGCTAGAGGTGGAGTAGGCTGGAGGTAAAGTGTGGTAGAGTGGGGCAGAGGCTGAGCGGGGTAGAGGTGAAGTAGGTTGAAGGCAGACTAAGGTGGAGGCCAATTGCCACCATCGGCGAGGAAGAATTGTGGAACAAAGACAGGGTTGGATGTAATTTCAAGTAAGTTTGGGGGTAAGAGTTATTTGCTCCCATATTGGTTTAAGTCCAATCATCAAAAACACATTAATTTAGGGGAATTAAATAAAAGGAATTGGCCATAAAGATTTTGCTTCTCCTCACTTTCAAATAATTAAGTTTGTGTTTCTAACAATTTTCATTTATTTAAATAAATGATTTTAGGGACAGTCCGTCAAAAAAGTTAATGTCGCTTTTGCAAGAATTCTTCAATTACCAAAATAATCATCATCGACGTAAATATTTTTTAGAGCTACTATTAAGTTGAAAGATATGATATTATAGTAATGAATTTTTTTCCCTTACAAATTTTAAGGTAAAAGTTACAATTACATCCGAGATTTACCCTAACCTACAGGTTGTTCCATTTATTTTTAGAAACCTACACTTTGCCCCCTGATTTTTTGATACTATCCAATAATAACTTTTGAAACTGTAATTTAAACTATACGATAGTCATCTTCTAGTAATGTCGGTCTCTCCAATTTTTTTTTTGTAGTTAATAGATATTTTAAATTATCAATTTTTCATTTTTGTAAATGCATTTTTCTTTCTGTAAATGCATATCAGTATTTTTCAAAGGTTTGTTAGCTATGTAAAAAAATATTAAAAAATCTTGAAATTACTGGAATATGGTTATCAGACAGTTTAATGTAGAGTTTCAAAAGTTGTTGTTGGACACTATAAAAAAATTAGGGGTAAAATGTAGATTTTTTAAAATAGATGGGTAAAATGTAGGTTAAATCAAACCAGTGGGGGCTTTTGTAATTTACCCAAATTTTAAGGGCATGAAGTTGATAATTTATCTTTTATTCACTGTTTACATTATTCTTCCTAATAAAATACCGCGTTTTCATTGTGCATGGAGGAAATGGTTCTCTTAACACGCATTTGTATATAAAGTACTGCCCTGTCCATTAGACAAGTTATGATGTGGTGAGGTGCTTATGTGCCTACATTGCTGAGGTGGATGTATAGGTCGCATAATGACCCTTAATGTGGCCTATGACGCGTGAGCCTTTAGGTAGCCATACTTTAATAGTGAATGAAGAGAGCATCATGGTGAAAAGAATCCAATGAGATTAAATAGGTTTATGGTTAAGGAAGCCAATAAGATTAAATAGCTTCATGGTGAAGAAAGCCTAACAATTTTCTCAAGCCTTAAAATGAGTTTTTCTTAATTTTAGGAGTCCTTCAACATGAAGGAAGCTCAAAAGATCCTAAAAGATATGAGAAACCAAGGAAGGGTCAGACTTTCTTATTTGCTCAAGAAGAGCGAGGGTTATCTCACAAAAAACCCAGAGAAAAATAGAAAGAAAGCACAAGGAGCTAGTGGATTTTTGAATTCGTTCTAGGAAGATCCTTGTTATGTTGTTTAAGCTCAAACTTCAATGTGTTGTTCTTGAGCTCACAAGCTTTAATCTCATTCCCTTATATTTCGTGGACAATTAGTAGATTTGGGTTGAGAAATTGATAAAGACGATTTTTGTGATTCTCATAATGAACTATATACTTTTTAGTATTTCAGCAATATCTCCCTCTATAAACCTTTGATTGATCTGATTCAAGAGGCTAAGCTTTAAGAATGGTCTACAATTCATATCTTTGATACCAAGCCTTAATACGTGAACATGAGGCCATAAATTTGGTTGAAAGGTGTGGGTATGAACATGAAACCTATGATAGAGCCCTTAAAGGTTTCAAGGGTGTTTACCCATTCCGTCCCCCAAGTATTTTATTCATTAAAATTCATAAATATTCAGTTAAAATGGTAAATTGAACAGTTTCTCATGCTTGTGCTTGTTAATGGGCAAGAGCAATAAATGGACACATTGACACACATTGATGCTTCATATGGAGCCTAAGGGTTGTTGGCCAAACCAATGGTTTGGATTGATTGAACTGCTTCAAAATAGGTTCTTGCACTTGTTATTGATTGATGGTTGGTTTCCAATTTGGTACCTTAGTGTATATCCACTGTTGAGTTACTTATTGAGTATGTTTATAATGGCTCGACTATAAAATTGTTGGGGGAAAAATCTCCAATCACTCATCATGTGGAGCAAAAAATAAGCAACATTAATGAGGCACACACAAATTTAATATGGTTCAGCTCTTAACTAGCCTATACCAACGGATGAGAGAAATTCACTTGAACAAATTATAAAGATTACAGTAGATGTATGCCCTTAGTGCTCATGTTGGTCTATAGATCCCCAACACACTACTGACAACTCCAATATTTTTCCCTCACACTATTATAAGATATGAAAATGACAAAATGCTTTTGTCCTAGCCCTCTCTAGCCTCCAGACCTCTCCTCCCTCCTGAAGCCCTTAAATCTTACCTTTTTACCATATTGGCTTCTCTCTCATACTCAAACCCTAACACAACAAGCCTTTATATAAGTTACACATAAACCCAAATCACATCAAAACAAGAAAACTAAATCCTAAAAAAATAGGAAAATTAAAACCAAATCCTAAACAAAATCAAAATCCTTAGTCTTCTTAAATTTGAGCCAACAAACCCAACAATCTCCACATTTGCTCAAATTCTTCACCATGGACATGAACATCATGAACACACGATCACAATCACAGGCATGAACACCATAAACATCACTAAAACATGAACACAGCAACACAACTCAAATGATTGCGAACAACATGAACATGACTATGAACGACAAACATCACCAAGACATGAACAATAATGAATGGAAATGACCATAAATCAAACATCACGAACATAAACATCACAAGGATCAACACATAAGAATGAAATCTTCAATCTTCAAACTTGCAATGAGCCATTGGTACCACACCGTAACCACTATCAAATATCCCTAGGATGATTCTTTAGGGCTCCACCAAACAATCTAAATGCTCCACCATGCCAAGCATCGAACTATATACTCTACCCTACCAAAATGCATCACACAGGCTACCATACCAGGACCAAACCATAAGCTTTGATACCACTTGTTCCAAAAACATTCCTCAATCACTCATAACACACAGTGAAAAATAGAAAACATCAATCAGGTACACACAAATTTAACATGGTTCAGCTCTTAACTAGTTTACATCCATGGATAATAGAAATCCACTCAAATAAAATATAGGGATTAAAATAGAGGCATGACCTTAAAGCTCACACTGGCCTATGGGTCCCCTATACACTACTAACAACCACAATGTTTTGCCCTCACATAATTACAAGATATGAGAATCACAAAAAGGCTTATCATCCTAGCCTTTTCCAACCTATGGACCTCTTCTTCCTCTTGAAACCTTTACATCTTGCTTCTTCACCATACTAGTTTCTCTCTCATACTTAAACCCTAACATAACAAGCCTTTTTACAGGCCACACACAAACCCAAATCACATCAAAATAGAAAACTAAATCCTAAATGAGTAGAAAAACTAAACCAAATCCTAAATAAAATCAAAATCCTTACCTTTCTTGAATTTAACCCAACAAACCCAACAAAAACTAATATGTAATTATGAGTTCCTGAGCATGATTTGTTATAAGTATGAGGGATAGTTGCCATTTTTAAATGTGTCTATGGATGGTCTGGCCATAATATAATAAATGCATTAGCAAAATGGGAACCAAGATTATTTTTGTCATTTTACCTCCAAAGGGCATTTGGTAGTTTTATTACATCTTGATTGTATTTGATAACAGTTGCAGATAAGTAAACTAAGCACGTTAACTTATCTTCTTGACGTTCTTAAAGCTCTTCAATGATAAGTAAAAATGAAGTTTATTGGAGTGTCCTTAAGGTCTTCATTGTGAACTAATGGCAATAGTATATATATGATTGATTACTATGTATACATGTATTATGCTTCTACTATTATATTGTTTACTAACTAAGACATTGTATATGGAAATGAGAAGGCCAACTAGGTGCTTAAGGTAGCTAAAGAGATGAACAAAGGAAAAAAGTGTTCCTTAGAGCACCATGGAGAATTATAGGGTGTTATGGTGTACAATGAAGTCTTTAGGTCCAAGTGCGGGCTTGATGTTGATTGGGGGAGCTTACTCAAAGCTACTAGAACTATAAAGCTCTAAAGGAGGTAGTGAAATTATAAACCTATTAAGGTGTTACCAATGTTGTAGCAAAAAAAAGCTTAAAACATGGTGCATTTAGGATGAAAATGTGACATGGATTGATGATTTGGTAAGGTGCCTATGTGCCTATGTTGCAAACATTGCACATGTGGATGTATATGTAGCATAATAGGACTGTTGTAGTATACTTGGGGGGTAACGATGCCTCCTTCTTTTCATGGCTCATCCTTAAACTTTTTCTTTTGATCAGTTAAGGGCCTAAGTTTAGAAATGCAAAAAAAAATTATACAAAATAAGGGAGTTGCAATGTAACCTGAGTAACGGATTGTAGGTTACGTGGTATATAATTCAGATTAAATAATATGAGATTTGGGTTAAGTGATACCATATTTAGGTTAAATGGTATTAGATTTAGGTACATCTAATGTTAGATTCATGCGGTATGTGATTATGGTCCATTTGGTATGAAATTGAGGTTCTTGTGGTATTGGGTAGATGTGGAATGAAATTTAGGTTACATTTTATATGATTTAGGTTTTTGTGGTATATATGTGGTATGAGATTCAAGTTTTTGTAGTATGAAAATCAGGTTATGTAGTATATATGTGGTATAAGATTTAGGTTAATATGGTATAATAATCAAGTTATGTGGTATGAGATTTTGGTTCATGTGGTATAAGAACCAGGTTATATGGTATGAGATTTTGGTTAATGTGGTATGAGATTTAGGTTCATGTGCTATATATGTGGTATGAGATTTTGGTTATGTGGTATGAGATTTTGGTTCATGTGGTATGAGATTCAGGTTCATGTGCTATATATGTGGTATGATATTCAGGTTCACCTATATAAAAATCAAGTTATGTTGTATGAGATTCAGGTCCATTTGGTATATATATGGCATGAGATTCTGGTTCATGTGGTATATATGTTGTATGCACTCCAGGTTTATATGGTATATATGTGGTATAAGATTCAGGTTCATATGGTATAAGAATCAAGTTATGTGGTCTAAGATTCAAGCTCATGTAGTCTAAGAATTAGGATATATGGTATGGGATGTAGGTTCATGTGGTATAAGATTCTGGTTCATTACGTATGGGATTCTGGTTCATGCTGTACATATGTGCTCTGAGATTCAGGTTGTTTTAGTATAAAAATCAAGTTATGTGGTATGAGGTTCAGGTTCTTGTTGTATATCCGTGGTTTGAGATTTAGGTTCACATGATACATATATTGTATAATATTTAGGTTCACGTGGTATATACGTAGTATCAGACTAAGGATCATATGGTATAAGAATCAAGTTATGTGGCATGAGATTCAGGTTCATGTGGTATAAGATTCAAGTTCAGGTGGAATATTTGTGGTATGAGATTTAGGTTTATGTGGTATAAAAATAAAGTTATATGGTATGAGATTTAAATTCATATGATGTATACGTGTTAGATTGAAGTTCATATGGTACATATGTGGTATAAGATTTAGGTTCATGTGGTAAGAGGTTTGAGTTCATATGGTATATATGTGGTATGAGATTTAAGTTCATCTGGTCTAAAAATTAGGTTATGTGGTATGAGATTCATATTCATATGATATATATGTGTATGAGATTTTGGTTCATATGGTATATATGTGATATGGGATTAAGGTTCATGTGGCATATATGTGGTATAATATTCTGATTCATGTGGTTTAAGAACCAGGTTATGTGGTATGAGATTTAAGTTTTGGTGGTTGAGGAATCAAGTTATATGGTATAAGATTCAAGTTCATGAGGTATGAGATTTAGGTTCCTGTGCTATGTGATTCAAGCTCTAGTGGTATATATATGGTATGAGATTCAGGTTCATGTGGTATAAAAATCATGTTATATGGTATGAGATTCAGGTTCCTGTAGTATATATGTGGTATGAGATTTAAGTTCATGTGGTATATATGTATTATAAGATTCAAGTTCATGTGGTATATATGTGGTATAATATTTAGGTTCATGTGATATAAAAATGAGGTTATGTGTTGTGAGATTTAGGTTTATGTGGTACAAGAATCAAGTTATATAATATGAGATTCAAGTCTATATGGTATGAGATTTAGGTTAAGTCAATCAGTTAAGGTTTTTAAGATGTTTCTAAAATTAGGGTTAGGGTTAGGAATTTTTACTTAAACATTTTAAAAGGTTAATTTACCTAAATATAATTGCACCAAAAATTGAATTCTTTAGTATAAATTTTGACAATAATTGAATAAAAATTGAACTTGACCTGAACCTAACTTAGACCCAATTCATGAGCTAAACCCAAATTCATGACCTAGTTTATGAGGCCACTCAGATTTAAACAAAACAAATCTATCTCGGGACTTTACCAAATCCACCATAAATAATTTACTTAGAAATTTATTAAGGACTTTAGCACCTTAATTCAATTCATTTTTGAATTCTTAAGAAGATTAGGTAAATTAAATTATTTAAATAATTGGATAACAAGCCTAAAATTATAATACTCCATCTGATTCATATTAATTTACCATTTTATCTTTTTTTATTAAAGTTTGATTTGATTATATTCATATTAATATGTATTGAAAAAAATTCATAAAATGATATTTACAAACTATAATCTTTAAATTTTCATTTTCATATAAAATATTCATATTTTTATAATAAATTTTGAAAGAAATAAAATCGTAAATTAAGTGCTATGAATAGTAAAAGAGTCAGTTTTTATGAAACACGGGGAAGTATTCTATATTACCAATTTTATTAAATAACTTAGTACCACTGTAAACTTAACTTTGTGCCACTATAACCTTAACTAAGTACCACAATAATCTTAACTAGGTACCACCATAACCTTAACTAGGTACCACCATAATCTTAACTTGGTACCCTTATAAATTAATTAGTTTAAGACCCATAACCTTAAATTGTTTCCGCTGTCTATTAAAAAGTTTTAAAAGCTTAATTTAAACTGTACAGTCACCATACTCAAGTAAACTTATAGTTTCTAAATAAAAAATTTAATAATTTTTTACCTTTTGTCCAGCAATTAATAACATAAATAAATTAGAGCTATTTTTGTTACCTATTTGCTTTAACTTTTTTTTTTCTTTTAATGTGACGCATTATTTGAACTTCTACTGTAAAGCCTGCATTATTTTATTTTGAAAACTTAAATAGTTCGAGGCCTAAAAAAATGTTGTAAATGTTTAGAGACAAATGGCTTACAATTTTATGAATATTTGGTAAATTTTTTATAAGCTACATGTATTTACCATTAAGAAATGTTTAGGGCTTGGAACTTTGGGGTTGGGGTTAAGGTTAGGGTTTAGTTTTATGATTTAGGGTTAGAGATTAGGGTTAGGGATTAGGTTTAGGGATTAAGGTTAAGGAAGGTTTATAGTTAAGTGTTTAGGATTAGGTTTAGGGTTAGGGCTTTGGTTTAGGTTAGAGTTATGGGTTAGGGATAGGGTTAGAGATTAGTGTTTGGGTTAGGGATTATGGTTAGGTTAAGGTGGGGTAAAGGTTAGGTAAAGGATTAGGGTTAGGGGCAAGGGCAAGGGTTAGGGTTAGGGCTTGGGTTAAGTTTACGATTTGGGTTAGGGTAGGGATTAGAGTTTAGGGATTAGGTTTATGTTAGGGTTAGGGGTTAGGTTAGGGATTTAGGTTAGGTCAGGGTTGGGGGTTAGGGGTTAGGTCTAGGGTTAAAGATTAGGGAGATAAGTGTACTTTTTTAAAAATTATTAATAGTTGACATTTGCTTTACTTTTTAGGAGTTGTCACTAATCAATTTTCCTAGGCTGATCGGACCACTTATATGGTCTACGAGACCAATCAGATTTGAATGAAATAAATATTTTTTTGGGACTTTACCAAGTCCAGCAAGAACAATTTACTTAAAGGTTTATTAAGTTTTCTAGTGCCTTAACTCAATAAATTTTTGAATTCTTAAAAAATTAAGTAAATTAAATTAATTAAACAATTGTATAACTAGCCTAAAATTATAATCCTCTGTATTATCAATTTTATTAAATCCACTTTTCACTAAAATAACAAATAAAAAAATAAAATACAAATACAAATTACCATTGTTGTTAGTGACTATTTTTTGAACATAAAAGCATTTAGGACAAAAACAAACTAACGTAGAGATTGGAGGCTTGAAGACAAGTTTTATCGAGAATCTTGGTAAACTGGTTAAAGTTGGGTAGGTTCTAGGTGAGGAAATATGTTCACGGGTGGAGGTGGTTTCATCCTCAATTTCCAATGGCGATGATGACAATTTGGTGATGGCAGTCATACATAAAATTGTGGCGAGGGCAAAAGATACACAAAGTTGCGGAATTTACATGAAATTGCAGGTAGGGTGGATTGTACATGAAATCGCGGTGATGGTGGACTATACATGAAATCTGGTGGTGGTGGATTGTACACGAAGTCACGGAGAAGGAAGTACATATCGATGATGGGAAATGGTGTAACCAACGGCTTCTCCCTATGATTCCCGTTGCCAGTGACAGGTGATGAGTAGGAATGATCGGCAATACATCTTAAACCGGTTACTCCTATTTGATCTTTACTTTAACGGGCTTGATTTTACTCATCTAGGTAGGATACCACATTTTACAAGGGTGGCCCTGACAAGTTGACTTATCCAAGTTGTTGGAGCTCATCACCATAGTAAGCCTTCACTCTTTATCAATTAACTTGAAAAGTGGTACCATCCTTAGGTTTTAACTCAACTGCTCTATATGGGAAAACCTTCATAATTTCAAATGGACGCGACCATTTAGACCTTAATTTTCCAAGAAATAGCTTTCAATCTTCAATTGAATAAAAGCACAAGTTGCTCAGGCTTGAGGTTCTTCCTCATGGTTTTCTTGTTATACCAAAGCTTTTGTATTCTCCTTGTAAATTCTTGCATTCTCATAAGCTTCTAGCTAGAGCTCCTCAAGTTCATCCAACTCTAACAACCTTTATTGTTGAGCATCCTTCAAGTCATATTCATCTTTTTGATTGCCCAAAAAAACTTGAGCCCAAGTTCAACCAACAAATGGCAAGCCTTTTGAAATAAGAGCCAGAGAAGAAACATACCAATGGAGGTTTTGTATGCCATCTGGTATGCCCATGGTGCATCATCTAGCTTTTGAGCCCAATCTTTTCAGTTGATGTTAACCTTCTTTTCCAACATCTTTTTCACTTCCCAATCAAATATCTACACTTGCATATGGTAGGTGAGAGCAACCTTGTGTCTAACACCATATTTTGTTAGTGCTTGTGCCACCACCTTGTTGATGAAGTGGGTGCCCTTATCACTAATAATTGCCTTTAATGCCCAAACTTGGAGAAAATATTATTTTGAAGGATCATAACCACAACCGGTGCATCACAAGAAGAAGTCGAGATTGCCTCCACCCACATAAAACCATGATCTAGGCCAGGAGTATCATTCTAACCAAGTTGTGAATGTTTTCATTTTATTCTACCCAAGTTGTGAATATTTCCAATTCATTTTATTCAAGTTGTTAATATTTCATTTTAACCAAGTTGTAAATGTTTTCATATCATTCTAACCAAGTTATGAATGTTTCTATTCCAATCTAATCAAGTTATGAATATTTCATTCTAACCAAGTTATCAATATTTCCATTTCATTCTAACCAAGTTATGAATGCTTCAATTTCATTCTAACCAAGTTATGAATGTTTACATTTAATTTTAGCCATGTTGTGAATATTTAATTTTAACCAAGTTGTGAATATTTCTATTTCATTCTAATCAAGTTGTGAATGTTTCATTCTAGCCAAGTTATGAATGTTTCCATTTCATTCTAACCAAGTTGTTAATGTTTCCATTTCATTCTAACCAAGTTTTGAACGTTTTCATTTCATTCTAACCAAGTGGTGAGCTTTTTCATTTTATTCTAAACAAGTTGTGAACATTTTATTTCATCCTAACTAAGTTGTGAATGTTTCCATGTCATTCTAATTGATTTGTGAATGTTTCTTTCTAACCAAGTTTTGAATGTTTCATTCTAACCATGTTGTGAATGTTTTCATTTCACTCTAACCAAGGTGTTAATGTTTCTTTTTAACCAAGTTGTGAAAGCTGTTATTTCATTCTAACCAAGCAATGAATTTTTCCATTTCATTCTAACCAAGTTATGAATGTTTCCATTTCATTCTAACTAGGTTATAAATGTTTCCATTTCATTTTAAGTAGGTTGTGAATGTTTTCATTTCATTCTAACTATGTTGTCAATATTTCCATTTCATTCTAACCAAGTTGTAAATATTACCATTTCATTCTAATCAATTTGTGAATGTTTCATTTTAATCAAGTTGTGAATGTTTTCATTTCAATTGTAGCAACATATTTTTAGGAGTTGCTACCAATCTATTTCACCTAGGTTGATTAAATACCTGTTATGGTCTACGAGAGATTTTAAGATCATAAGTCAGTTAAGCTAAAATAACTCTATTATAGCACCCACAAATTGGTACCATAGGGGTTAGATTTATCTTTTTCTAAAATTCTTATTTCTTTGCTTAATCGTTGATGAAAACAAATTTAATGAATTTTATTTCATTATGTTGAATTAATTTTTTATTTTAATTCCAAACCGTAAATCTTACCAGACCAACAAAATATGGAATCCTAGATATCATCAAAATCTCATGACATTATCAAATCCATCAAGAATTTGAAAGGAGTATCTTGATCAAACCATGAATCTTATCAGATTAATCGAATTAGAGCAAATAATCTATCTTAGGATTTTATCAAATCCACCAAGAAAAGATCTTTGAGGATTTGCTAAATATCTTACAATTTACCTTAATTAATCTCTTTCTAATTTCTAAAAGAAAATTAAATTATCTAGCATAACGAATAATTTTTGCATATCATCAATTTTAGGATGCGAGGATTAAAATAAAAGAATCAAATTGTTCTAAAATCAAAAGAAAATAAAGGATAAACAAAAAGATAAATAAATAAACATCCTAGGTTATATTCTTATGTGAATTTAATCGTTAAATTTAACGCATGGCCAAACAAAA
Source organism: Aquilaria sinensis (assembly GCA_005392925.1). Classification (NCBI taxonomy): domain Eukaryota; kingdom Viridiplantae; phylum Streptophyta; class Magnoliopsida; order Malvales; family Thymelaeaceae; genus Aquilaria; species Aquilaria sinensis. The sequence goes on from SMDT01000092.1 coordinate 45,288, forward strand.
AAATAAATAAAAACAAGAAAAAATAAAATAAAATAAATAAAGAATAAAAGCTTATTGTCAGTGATGAATCTACAAAATAAAAGAAAGCTAGTGACTTGTATGAACAAAGTAAAAGGATAGGGGGCTAAAACGAAAATTATACAAAAAAAAGCTTGATCAGATCAAGTATGGACAAATCGAGTCGGGTTTGTGAGTTGAAAGTGGGCCACAATCAAACCACTTTTGATTCTATTCTCTCCAGAGACATTAGGGCAAAGGGCAACATGGGCTTGGATGAGGGGATGTTACGTGGTAGAAATAGGCACCTCCTTAAACGGTGTCATTTAGCTTAAGGTACACGTCTTATATATTATGTAATAATTTTGTTGGAATTATGAATGAGTCATATTGAATCGTCCTCCTCTCTAGTTCAATTTCTTTGCTTCTTTCCCTTTTTTTGCGGTGATAAGTCTTTCACAACCCCGGAACCCATTCTTCGCTACAGTTTCCCTGTCAAGAATGGCCATTTTCACATCACCTATCTTTGTTACAGTTCACCCCATATTGTCATCGCCCATCTCATTGAATTCCGTCCACTCACAAAGTAGTTCATCCCAACCCTAGCCCATAATCCACTTGATTTTGGATTTATATTGTAACATATAGTATCAGAGCATCATCCTGGCACCAGTAGCAGAATCAAAGCATCGTTTCAAGACTAGAAAGGGACTTGGGATTTGGTGCACTAGGTGTTCGATGAAATTCTTGAACCAGTAAACATAGAAAAGTAGAACACGATTCTCAATTTCTGAATTACAAAAGATGGAGGCATGCTCTGATAATCAAGATACAATAGCAAGGATTTCAAGTTTGACATAAGATGAAAGAATTTCTACATCAATAGCCTTGAAGAAATTGATGTAGCAAGGTTCCATCAAAAGCTATTGGAATCAATTCCATATTTGTTTGAACAAGGTAAGTGAATTACCTAAGAAATTCTTGGTTAGTTATTTTGTGGATAGGTTGCAAGAAGATATTAGGAAGAATATAAAGGCATTGAGGCCTAAAAATTTCAAAAAGGCCAATTGTTTTGCTAAAATACTGGAGAATGGTCAACTGAATTCTAGAAGTATGGAATAAGAGGCTGCCATCAAGGGGTTAAAGTGCTTAAAGCAAAAGAGTTATATTATAGAATATCAAGAACAATTTGAGGCATTATTTGTAAGGTTTTAGGAGCTAAACAAGTGCAGCAAAATTTAACCAAAACCCTCCAGGATCTAAGTGAAACGGGGTAAACCGGGTATTCAAAAATTTTCATACCTAATTTCAATTAAGATCTCTCACCAAACTGCAGAGTCGAATCACAAAACCTGAACAATTGATATGTTCAAGCTCTCTATGGTATCCACACGAGCCTCTTGGGATCACCACACTTCCACCATGTCCCGGCAGATGCGTTTCTCTTGCACTCACAATGCTAGCTTGTGTCCTCCAAGAAATTGCAAGAGAAGAGTATGACTGTCTCTTTTTGGGAGGCTAGGGCAAGGCTACGAATTTCTCACTAAAATTTGTATTTATAGTAAGACTCAACTTCCAGGCCTAATGGGTTTCAAAGCCCTAATCCAATTAGGCTTTAATTTTGGGCTTAATAATGGCTCAACTTTTGGGCCAATTATTAACACGAAATTATGATGAAACCATAACCAAAATAATTAGCCCATGCACTCTAATAATCCAAATAGCTCTATATGTGCGACCTAATAAGCTGTTACCACGTTGGCAATAGCAACACATCATTGCTGCCCAAGTGACAGGATTACCAGTGATTCGACTAAACCTTTATGATCATTACCCATATATGCCATTGTCCCTTTGTCCAATATATCAAGACTAGGCAAAAGACATGGAATGTGTCACTCTCGTATAGCCCAATTTTTTGTTTCTTGATTACCAAGTAAACTAACTTAAATTGATGACATTGATATCATATATCAACTCATTCGAGCATGGTCATGCATTTTCTAAGTCTCACTCTATCAAGGGGTCCAAAGATATCACTCCCATTATATAGGAGGGACAAATCCTGTCTTGATCATACAAATCCCTCCACATGATATGTGACATACCCAATGACCTCCTTCAAGTTCACTCAGTTACAAGCAACAAAAGGAAGTATCAAAGTATTTGACTCACATGTAGGGAACTTTGATGACCTTTGGTCAAAGGACTACATATACCATGATCACTATGAGAATCACTTATGACACTCATAAAATGATCCATGTAGCGTTCTCATGGTGGGTCGGTCCAGTAATAAGTTCTCCAACTTGTACCCATATGTAAACTACATATCTCATATTAGTCTCCACATATGCTAGTCGTTATGTATTATTGTAACCCATTCCACAATAATACTAGACTATGGACATTTAAGAGTATCATTATTCTGGGGTTACAATTATGTTTATTATGTTACGTAAAAACAAAACAACAAACATAGTTGTTGGATTAATGCCTTAATAAAATATCATGGCTCAATGTACAAAAATACAATCATCTCATGATTGGCTTTTAGGCACAACACTAATAATCTTCCACTTGCACTAAAGCCAATCATCCATGTATCTAATACCGATAGACCTAGAATGGCTATCATGCTTTTGCTGCGTAAGGGGCTTTGTCAGCGGATCAGCAATGTTGCTGCCTATTGAAGTCCTGCATATCCTGACATCACCCCTCTCGATGATCTCCCTGATGTGATGATAGTGTCGGAGCATGTGTTTGGATCGCTGGTAAGATCGAGGCTCCTTAGCCTGTACAATTGCTCCATTGTTGTCAAAATAGAGCTTTATCGGGTCAGTAATGCTTAGGACCACTCCAAGTTTAGTGATGAACTTCTTGATCCAAACTGCCTCCTTCACAGTATCAGAGGTGGCAATGTACGTAAATTCTACCGTAGAGTTGGTTACTATCTCCTGCTTTGAACTCTTCCAGCTCACAACACCACCACCAATACAAAACACAAAACCAGATTGTGATCTAAAATCATCCTTATCGGATTAGAAGATAGCATCGGTGTAACGCCTTACAACGAGCTCATCTTCACCTCCAAAGACTAAGAATGCATCCATAGTCCTTCGTAAGTACTTAAGGATGTTCTTAACAGCTGTTCAGTGACTTTCACCGGGGTTTGATTGGTACTTGCTCGTCATGCTCAAAGCATACGAAACATCGGGATGAGTACATATCATGGCATACATGATAGATCCAATTGCTGAGGTATATGGAATCTTACTCATGCGCAAAAAGACAATAGCACTCCCACTAACCTTCTTGTAGACATAAGGTTCATCTTCATTTTTTATAAAACCAACTCTTTGATTGCTTCATCAAAATGAAGATTCTAGCTTCAAGAAGCTTACTTCAATCCATAAATGGACCTTTGCAACTTGCACACTTTATTGGCATTCTCAGGAGTGACAAAACTCTCAGGTTATGTCATGTGCACATCCTCAAGTAACTTTCCATTTAGGAATGCAATTTTGACTCCATTTTACATATCTCATAATCATTGTGTGAAGCAATAGCCAACAAAATTCAAATGGATTTAAGCATGGCAACTGGTGAAAAAGTTTCATTATAGTCAATACCATGAATTTTCTTGAAACCTTTTGCAACCAATCGTCCCTTAAAGGCAATCACATTACTATCCATGTCAGTTTTCTTCTTGAAAACCCATTTGCACCCTATAGGTTTTACCCCTTTAAGTGGATCAACCAAAGTCCATACTTGGTTTTCATACATGGCCACTAGCCACTTCTTAGAGTCAGGCCCAAACATAGCTTGTTGGTAGGTTGTGGGCTCATCTTGATCCATGAGCATCACATCACCAGTGTGAGTCATGAGAAATCCATATCTTTCAGGCTTATGCCGAATCCTACCAGACCTACGTGGGCCCTATGCTACAGGAATAGACTCCTAAACCACAACATGTGGTGTCTGTTCAGGTTCCATTTCAGGTTTGATGTCCCTTTGTTGTTCTTGAATTTCTTCAAGTTCTACTTTCCTCCCGCTGGTTCCTTTAGAGATAAACTCTTTCCCTAGAAAGACACCAGTTCGAGCAACAAACACTTTTCACTTAGGAGGATTGTAGAAATAATAACCCTTTGTTTATTTAGGATACTTAACAAAGAGGCATTTATGAGATTTAGGCCCTAGTTTGTCAGAAGATTGACATTTCACATAAGCATCATAGCCCCAAATCTTCATAAAAGACAAACTGGGAGGCCTCCCACTCCATATCTCATATGGTGTCTTTTGAACCGATTTAGATGGAACTCGGTTTAGTGTAAAAGTGGCTGTCTCTAGAGCATGTCTCTAAAAAGAGTTTGGAAAGGCAACTGGACTCATCATAAAACGAACCATGTCTAATAAAGGTTGATTTCTCCTTTCAGATACACCATTCCATTGAGTTGTACCCAGTGGAGTAACATGTGATACTATATCACACTCTTTTAGATAGTCAAGGAATTCTCGATCCAAGTACTCTCCACCTCGATCTGATCAAGTACTTTGATACTCTTCCCGAGTTGATTCTCTACTTCATTCTTGAATTCTTTGAACTTTTCAAAGGATTCTACCTTGTGTCTCATGTGATACACATAGCCATATCTGCTAAAGTCATTAGTAAAGGTAATGAAGTATTGGAAGCCTCCTCTAGCATGTGTAGACATAGGGCCACATACATCACTATGTATGAGTCCTAATAAGTCATTAGCCCTTTCACTTTGCTCTGTGAATGGGGCTTTGGTCATTTTGCCCAATAAACATGACTCGCATGTCTCATATGATTCAAAATCAAATGAGTCCAAGAGTCCATCCTTATAGAGCTTAGATATGCGGGCCTCATTTATATGGCCCAAGTGATAGTGCCAGAGATAGGTCGAGTTGGAATCATTCAATCTGACCTTCTTGGTATTCACATTATAGATTGGATTTTTGAGTTCTAGAACATACAACCCATTGCCAAGTCGAGCACTACAATAAAAGATTTCATTCAAATAAATAAAGCAACATTTATCCTTTATTATAAATGAAAAACCTTTCTTGTCCAAGCAAGAAACAGAAATCGAATTTCTACTAATAGTAGGCACAAAGTAGTAGTTGTCTAATTCTAAAACTAATCCACTAGGTAAAGTGAGAACATAAGTCCTTACGGCTAAGGCAGCAACCCTTGCTCCATTTCCAACACGTAGATCCACTTCACCTCAGGCTAATCTTATAATGCTAGGAAAATTCAAAGTGATAAAGTCCCGGGCTAAGTGGATTAAGAGCATAAGAATTTTCCTTAATTAGGAATTAAGCTCAACTAGTGTGAGGGGACATTGAATTAAGTGTGTCATGGGCATAAATGAGTATAGGACACTCTTGAAATTAAGCTTGGCTTAGGACAAGAGAATTAGTGGTGAAAATGGTGGATTTTAAAGGTGAGGGACTCAATTGGACAAAGGGGATTTTAGTGGTTAGGCTTAATTGCCCAAATTCAAAAGATTGGAGGACTAAAGAAGGAATTAACCCAATTTGCATGGCAAGAAATGCCATGGCCGGCCACCCACATTTCCCTATTAAAATATTTGTCCACTCACCCTCCACTCATAATTAAAAATTCCTCCACTCACCTAACCCATACTCCACTAAGCATTCTTTATTCAAGCCCATGCTTTGTCCCCCACATTTGTCTCCTATTTACTATTGTTTATTGGCTCCACTTAAGCTTGTCTCCCACCCCATTTGGACTACAATGGCCGGCCAAATTCTCCCCCTCCTCATTTGATCACTTCACTTCACTTCACAAGAACAAACACTCTCAACTCTCCTTTCCTCCCTCTCATTTTCTGCCATAACTCATTCTTCACTCTCCAAACACATTTCCAACTCTCTTCTTCCTCTAAACATTCTGCCATGTCAACATCATACCCTTCCTTAAACAAAAACCAAGTGTTCTTGATAGATTTCAAGCTCTAGAACCATAAGGAGCAAGAATCAAGTGAGAAAGTCCAAGAAAACCAAGGTGAAACTTTCGCCCATCTTCATTTCTTGGAGGTTTTGAGCTCTAATCAAGGAGCTCTTTGCATGCATGAGCTTCTAAGTTCATTGGAAGCAAGGAATCAGGAAGAAACTTGAAGAAAAGCAAGCTCATAAATTCGGCCTTACCTCCTTTGTGAGGTTCCATAAGTGTACACCAAGTATTCTTGGTATTTTGTGTTATTTGAGCTAAGAAAGTAAGATTATTGCTTACTAATGAATTCAGCCATCTTTGATTTTTGTGCTAGAAAACAAGTTCTAGTCTCAACAAGCAAGGGAAACAAAGAAAATCAAGCTCCTAAGCTTTCGGGCAACAAAAGTTGCTAACAGTTTTGGTAAGGATTCCTATACTCTTTGAGTATTCGGGCGCCTAGGTGATGGTCATAGTAACCATATGATCTTAGGAATGCTAAGAGGGCTTAAGTTTATGTTATTGCTTCGGCAATTCTGTTTGCTCATGAGCTATGTTAAGCAAGCATTATGGGCTAGGTTTTAAGTAGGCCACCTTAATTCTTATGCTAAGTGAGCTCTCTGAAAACATTAAGTATGTGAAATAATGACATAAAATTTGAAGGATGCTTGCTGCCCTTCTGTGAATAAGGTGTTAAATGGTGTGTGTGTTTGTATGCTTTCTTTTTGGTTGTGCATGCTAACCCCCGATTATGAATATTATTGTATATGCATGTATCTGTGTTTTCTTGTCTTAGTGTTTTCCTTGCAGGAGAATGGAATAGTTATTGCCATTACATTCTTGGCATAAGTTAGGCCTTAGAGGCCATACGTTAGGCTTTGGAAGCCAATGGAATCCTTACTGAGTTTTATAACTCACTACCCTGCTCTACTTCTGTAGGAAAAGATGTGCTTGAGAAATCAAACTAGAGTATTGGTTACTCTTGTGTTGTGCAAAGGTTTGGTATGTGTATGGTATTGCTCAATACTTCAAAGATTCTAAATATTTTATGTGCTTGTAACCAAGCTAATAAGTGTAGACTTTGTGTGTAGGACTTAAAATCTAGAGTTTATGAGAACAAGGTCTATTAAGGTGGAAAAAGTTGTGTTCTTTGGTATTTGGACTATGGCTTGCTAAATGAGCATGTAAATTCTTGTTGGTCTTAGTTTATTGACCAAACTAATGTTTTGGTTACTCTTGTGTTGTGCAAAGGTTTGGTATGTGTATGGTATTTGCTCAATACTTCAAAGATCCTAAATATTTTATGTGCTTGTAACCAAGCTAATAAGTGTGGACTTTGTGTGTAGGACTTGAAATCTAGAGTTTGTGGGAACAAGGTCTATTAAGGTGGAAAAAGTTGTGTTCTTTGGTATTTGGACTATGGCTTGCTCATGGACTTAGTATTTTAGGCCAAACTTAGACTTTTGGGCTTGTAATTGGACTTTGGACATTTTGGGCTTTTTATTGCTTGGTGAACTTACCAAGGCCTGTGCATGATTTATGAAGTATATGTTTTTCATGAAACTTGATGCATGATGAAAATGGACCTAAAAGCATGTATTGGGCTTAAATAAGAACTTGGACAAGTTGAATATGTCATATGATAAATTTGGCCTTATGCATGTTTAAGTACCAAAAGGACTACAAGCCTATGTTTAATATGGAAGCATGCAATATTTGGACTATGTATGTGAACTTAAGAAAGAATATGCAAGTGAACTTGAAAAGGCATGAAAATTTGGATGCATATGTGCTAAGATGGCTTCTAAAAGGAAAAAGTGCATGTATGTGATTTTGTGAAGTAAAGGTTGCCTAAGTACTAAATTGCATCTAAAGGAATTAAGTGTATAAGTGCACTAAGTGAACACCAAGGCCTATTTATGCATGCAAAGCATATGCATGATAAATGAGTTTCAAAACTTGGATTGGTGTTTTGGTTGCCATGCATGTGCTTGGCTATGCTTGAAAAAGATCATTTCATGAACACATAAATTCCACATAGGTGTTAGCTTGTTTCGAGAGCATTGAAACATAACCTTAAAACCAAGAATTTAACGAGCTAGTACCAGTAAGTATCCTGGGGTACATGCCCATAAGTTTTAGTAAGAATTAAATAAATGCAATTCCCCTTGTGTGATAAAACTTCCGCTACATGTTTTAAATAATCGGGCCCAAATGGGCCAGGGGCTAAGTAGGGCATGACAAATCTTCTACTCCTACTTAGATCCTGCATATTTGTACAAATATGAGATCCACATCCAGTATACAATTCCCAAGATTAGAAAGTAGAAAAGTTAGCCTCTATAATAAGAATACCTGAAGTGGAAGTCTTATTTCCCTTCTCCTTAGCAAGTTCTTCAAGATAGAGCTTGCAGTTGCGCTTCCAGTGTCCAGGTTGCTTACAATGGAAGCACTCCCCTTCCTTTGCAACACCACCCTTTAGTTTCAATGCAGCTGAAGAAGAATTAGCATTGGACTTTCCTTTAGCTTTATCATTCTTTTTGTTGGCTTTTCCTTTTCCCTTGCCATTTTGAACCATCAAAATGGGCTTAGCCTTCTTAAGGTTTTGGTCAGTAGTTCTCAACATGTTGAGCAATTCAGGGAGGGACTTGTCAAGGTTGTTCATGTTATAGTTCATGATGAATTGACTGTAGCTTTCAGGCAATGATTGCAAGACTACATCAACAGCCAACTCTTTCTGAAGAGCAAATCCCAAACTCTCAAGATTCTCAATATACCCAATCATCTTGAGCACATGAGGGCCCACGGGACTTCTTTCAGATATTTTGCACTAAAACAATGCCTTAGAGGTGTCAAACCTTTCATGCCTAGCTTGCTTTTGGAAGAGCATTTTGAGATGTTCTATCATATTGAACGCCCCCATGTTTTCATGTTGCTTCTGAAGCTCAAATTTCATGGTAATAAGAATGAGGCAAGCAACATCCAAAGCATCATCAGAATTCCTCTTATGAGCATCCCTTTCATCTCTTGGAGCGGTGGCAGCAAGCTCATTTGGAATGGGCTACTCTAGGACATAAGCCTTTCTCTCTTGCTTGAGGACTATCCTCCATTTGAGAAAGATGGTCCCATTCAGTTTTTCCTTCTCAAGGATCAATCGTAACAAAAGTTTTGATGTGTTTTGTGCCATGATTATGTACAATAGAAATATGCAATGTAAGAGTCATGTATTTTAGTTCATTTAATAAGGACTTTTACTAAACGATACTCCCGTGATTTTCCTCAAAATAATAACCCTCGATATTATTTCGGAACACCTCGATGCTAAGGTATTCTAGTGGGCCAAGATCCATATTTCACCACAACCTAAGTCAGCTTTGGCTTTTCACTCAAGTTACAGTTATTTAGGTGGGCAACTCCTTGCCAGTTGCATCTCACGCAACTGTTGGGTAGTTGGGTGAACAACACTTGTCCAAGCTCATCTTATGAACTTAAGCCCAACTTTATGCCTTTAAGTCCCCAATCCTATTAGGATGACTTAGTTAAGTCGGACCTAAAGTTAGCAATTTGGATCCCACTATTATCCTATTGCGCCTTACAAAGATGAACATAGGTACTTTGCTTTGGCAAACCCATCCAATGTTGATCAAAGTCTTAACGAGTGCTAACATTTGGAAGGCATCACATTTAATGACTTAATATTTGTTTGAGGGATTTCTCTTTTGATCGCACCAATTTGTTGTCTCCGGTTGTCTTATACATGCATCACATACAAATATAAAACATGCTTCTCATGCTAACAAGAAGGTAAATGTGACATGGTTATAGCCCAAACTATGCGATATTCTCAAGCCAATGAGAATATCATAAAAGCCTAAGAAAAGAAAATGGTCTTCACGAGCTCCTTCTTCTTCTTTCTTGGTTGCCCTTTTGTTGTCGCCTTCATGGACATACCACCTTGGATGATCCCATAATGTACTATTACGTCAATAATAGAAACCTCGAGTTACATTTGAAGGGAGTAAGGTGAGAAGAGAATGCACAATAAGAGTAACAAGAAAAGGCACAACTTACAGGCCGTCTTTACAAGTACAACCAATTAGGGCTATAACCATGCACCATGCTTCAAACACTAATCAGCATAATATGTCAAATCTCATTCAACAAAAATACATGCCAATTCACGCGCGTTGATTAACCAATTTTTATTAATGTGGCACTTCGCATACGGTGGTCCCGCTGGCTGGTCAACGAGCAGGGTCAAGGGGTGTCGCCCTTGGGGGGGGTTGCAAGGGGGCAGTGGCCCCCAGGCACAAAAAAAATTGTCTTATAATTGTGTTGCCTGAGATTTTCTATTTCGAGCAAGTAGGCACCCGAGACACCTCCATCCAAGCCACCAAAAGTACTCGACTTGCAGTGCCCGAACAAGCCAAATCCGATCCATGCTAGGGGTTTGCAACCATTGCAAGAGTCCTAATCCATATAGATATCTCATACAAATCAATTTTGGGTTAATCTCATTAACCAATTTTTGTCAATTCTTCATATATCTCATAAACTCATTATGAGTTCCGGTTTCATGCATCATGAATCAATTTAATTAATAATGGCCAAAAGCAACCGAACACACAATATCATGCGATTCAACATTCAATCCCGATTTAAGGTTTCATCAGTAGCTCTGATACCACTGTGAGGTTTCAGGAGCCAAACAAGCGCAGCAAAATTTAACCGAAACCCTCCAGGATCCAAGTGAAATAGGGTAAATTGGGTGTTCGAAAATTTTCATACCTAATTTCGGTTGAGATCCTTACCCAACTGTAGAGTCGAATAACAAAACCTAAACAGTTGACGTGTTCAAGCTCTCTATGGTATCCACATGAGCCTCTCGGGATCACCACGCTTTCACCATGTCCCGATAAATGCGTTTCTCTTGCGCTTGCAATGCTAGCTTGCGTTCTCCAAGGAATTGCAAGAGAAGAGTGCGGATGTCTCTTTTTGAGAGGCTAGGGCAAGGCTACAAATTTCTCACTAAAAGTTTATTTATAGTGAGACTCAACTTCCAAGCCTAATGGGTTTCCTTTAATTTCGGGCTTAATAATGGCTCAACTTTTGGGCTAATTATTAACACGAAATTATGATGAAGCCATAACCCAAATAATTAGCCCATGTACTCTAATAATCCAAATAGCTCTATGTGTGCGACCCAATAGGTTCTTACCACATTAGCAATGATCATAAATCACATTTATAATCATAAGCAATGAGCGGTGTCTAGCAACACATCATTGTTGCCCAAGTGAAAAGATTGTCAATGATTTGAGTAAACCTTTATGATCATTACCCATATATGTCATTGTCCCTTTGTCCAAGATATCAAGACTAGGCACGAGACATGGAATGTGTCACTCTTATATAGCCCAATCTTTGGTTTCTTGATTCCCGAGTATACTAACTTAAATTGATAATATTGATATCATATATCAACTCATCCAAGCATGGCCATGCATTTTCTAAGTCTCACTCTATTAAGGGGCCTGAAGATATCACTCACGTTACATAGGAGGGACAAATCCCATCTTGATCATACAAATCCCTCCGCATGATATGTGACATACCCAATGACCTCCTTCAAGTTCACTCAGTTACAAGCAACAAAGGGAAGTATCAAAGTATGTGACACACATGTAAGGAACCTTGATGACCTTAGGTCAAAGGACTGTATATACCATGATCACTATGAGAATCACTTATGACACTCATATAATGATCCATGTAGCGTTCTCATAGTGGGTCTTTCCAGTAACAAGTTCTCCAACTTGTACCCATATGTAAAGTAAATATCTTATATTAGTCTCCACATATGCTAGTCATTATGTATTATTGTAACCCACTCCACAATAATACTATACCAGTGACATTTGAGAATATCATTATTCTAGGATTATAATTATGTTTATTACGTTACGCAGAAAAAAAAAACAACAAACATAGTTGCTAAATTAATGCCTTAATAAAATATCATGGCTCAATGCGCAAAAATACAATCATTTCATGATTAGCCTTTAGGCATAACACTAACATTATTGAGTAAGATTAGCAACCGATCTGAAGAATTTGTTGTCAGCTGCTTTTTGAACGGATTGCAAGAGGAGATTTAATCTTTTGTTGGAAAATTTGCACAAAAAAATGTTGTGTAGGCTTGTAGGTTAGCCAAATTTTAGGAATTACAAACTGCTAAGAAGAAAAGTACTAAAGGGATTAGAGATAGAAGGGATACTTCTCATCCAACCCAAGAGTTTCCTTTACAAACACTAGGACAAAATCAACCTGATAAAGTTGCACCAATTGGTACAATAGTGAGAGTTTTTCTCAAGCGTAGAGCTGATGACTATTATGATTCACTTTGTAAGGCTGACCTTGCTAATTTTTCTGTGTCAAATTGTTGTGCTCTTAAATTTATGGTGATTTATGCTTTGGCAAGAAAACAATGGAAAGTGAAGAAGCCCTCAAGATAGTATATAAGGGCTTTGGTGAATTTTGTCATATGAACTGGGCACAAGGAAGCAAGATGACCAAGTGATGTTTGCTATTTAGGGTATTGCTATAGGAAGTCAAAGGGCGAAATATACAAGTCCCCTTAGCCTTGGTCACAATATAACTAGAGTAAATGAAGGTGAGCTTGTAGAAAAGTGAACGGGTCCTCGAGTAAACTTTAAGGCCACAACATGTACAGAAAAATTCTCAGTAGAGCCCAACATTGGAGTAGCCCAAAACGTAGCCTTCAATGGTAGAGAATGTCCTATTAAAGAATAAGCTAATGCTGCCACAACTAAAAGGTTTATTATTGTGAGATGGTTGTACTCATAAAACCTCAAGAATGCATATTTTGATGGAAAAACTAACAAAAGAATATAGGCTGGTCTTTTGATAGATGAGAACATGAGTGAAGTCATAGAAGGTTTCATAAAATCTGATAAACTAAAAATTAAGAAAAAACCAGGAGTTGCATTTTTATTCCCAGTATTGTAGAAGGTCTTGAGTCAACCGATCATGAAGAAAAATTTTGAGCAAGGACCAATACTGAAGCTAATAAAGATACAATTGTGGGAAATGAATGTGTGAACTAGGAAACTGCCAGCAAGTGTAACAACCATGAAAGTAAAAAAATTCATGAGATTATGCTTTAAACTGAAGTATGTGATACTAATAGAGAGCAACCTTATCAAGCAAGTGAAAAGAATAGCTTTGAAATGGGTAATGTACTTTAATTGGGCTAGCTGATGAAAGAGACAAAAATGTTAAGTAACTACAAATAGGCTAACAAGATTGATGATAAAGTTGGAATCAAGTTGCTGGTTTTGACAATGCCACAAAGTAAGGATGCAGCCTATTTTGGAGCTTCAAGAAAATTAAAGAGTCAAGGTACTCGATGCTTAGTTATTCCATGATTCAACGTAGTGGGCAAGGTTGAATATTCAAGAGCTAGTTATACCTATAGTTTACTTCTTTAGGAAGATAAACTAGTATGATCCGAGCGTTTTTTTAGTTCTTGCTATTCAGTTTTCTATTTTATGTTGTTACTTATCCTTATTAACTCTTGTGGACAAGAGTCTTTTAAGGGAGAAGGATTGTTACGTGGCAGAAATAGGCACATCACAAACGGTGTCATTTAGCTTAAGGTACATCGCTTATACATTCTGTTATGATTTTTTTGGAATTATGAATGAGTGATATTGAATCCTTCTCCTCTTATGCTCGATCTCTCTGCTTCTTTCCCTCTTCTTGTGGTGATAAGTCTTTTATAACCCTGGAACCCATTCTTTGCTGCAGTTCCCTAGTCGAGAGCGGCCATTTTTGCATCACCTATCTCTGTTACAGTTCACCTCATATTGTGATCGCCCATCTCAATGAACTCTGTCCACTCACAAAGTAGTTCATCTCCACCCGAGCCCATAATCCGCTCGATTCCAGATTTATATTATAACTGGGGACGGTGGTGACCCTAGGTAAGGCAAAGATGGAGATCGATGTCGATGAGGTGGCGGCAGATAGAGCTTTGAAAGAACACGATTGTCAATCTCTCATTTGATCGACTTGAGCGGCTCCAAGAGACTCCTAGGAAATGCTAGCGTAGGGTTTGTCGGAGCAATAGAGGCTAGTTAGGGCCAATGATGGTGACGGGAGCGATGGCTGAAGTGTCGACAAGGGAGAGTTTAACTTCTAGGGGCGGCGATGGTAAGGGAGAAACTTAGGGTTTTTAGGTAGAGGTTGTTAGGAAATAGGGACCAAGGCTGTAGTTTCAAAATTTTCTAGCTAGAAGCTTAGGGTTTCGAATTTCTCCTCTTTTTCCTTCAAGTGGTGACCCATATTTATACTAGGGAATCTTATGCGAGATTAACTACATTTTTAGAAATTTAAAACTCATCCAAATTCATTATGAAGAGGTTAGGATATAATTTGGCCAGAATGCTTGTCCAAATCCAGGAAAACTCTTGAGTTGCTGATTCTGCCCCACCCTTTATGCGAATTTTTAATTTCATCTAATACTTCTCTAATTCGTCAATTGAGCTCAAAACTTCACAAATTTGTGCAAATTTACGAAGAATTTCATGATTTTGCCAGATTTGCCCTAAACTTTCCAATTTTACCTAGAATCTTATAAGAACCCTCGATTTCCACTCAAATTTTTTTCCTTTTACCTAAATTGACCCTACAAAACCTTTAGGTCTTCAAATTAGTACCTAAACTAAATTAATTCCTATTCTACCATAGATGACCATTCTAAATTTATAAAAATTCATAACAAAAAAGGAAAACATAATCCAAAGGCACATAATCCTACCAACTTCCTAAGTTATAAAATAACAAAAAAGACCAAACTGGCCCCCAAAAACAAAAATGCCTCTAAACTAATTTTCCTAACCTAGAACAAAAAAAAAGTTAGTGTCTGGACAAAATTAGGTGTCAATAGCTGCCCCTCTTTGCATGTTTCATGGAACATAATGCATGCAAAGTCATTACCAAATTTTATGCGGCCTTTCTTTGGGATTATGAGAACCTTTTCACTACCAAAACTCCTGAAGAGAAAAACCTTTTTCTCTTCCACTTCAAGGCTAAGGCACATTCCTTATTACCTCTTTGATAGAAACCTTCCTATCATTTAAAAATCTAAGGAGAAAATTTTTTTCCTTCTTTCTTACCAGGCTAAGAAACTCTCCTTGCTTTTTTGCAATAAGAGCCTTCCTATTACTTCCAAACCTAAGAGGAAAACCCTTTCCTCTTTTCTTGAGGAGTTAAGGAACCCCTTCATTACCGTTTCTTTTCTATAGAAACCTTTCTATGGAAGAGAGAAACTCTTATGTCATTCATTTTACCTTTGTCAGAGAACTCTCTCTTACCATGATTTAAGAGGTAGATAACTGTCTCTTTACTGCCTCTTATTACTTTGGAGGTAGAGAACTCTATCCCTTTAATACTTCTAAATTCCTTTGAGGTAGAGCACCCTAACTCTTTATCACCTCTGATGACCTTTGAGGTAGACAACTCAATCTCTTTACCACCTCTAAATTCCTTTGAGGTAGAGCACCTTGACTCTTTACCACCTCTATTGCCTTACCTATCCTCTTATCACCTTAACTATCATCGATGTGAACTTGAATGAGTTTGCTTGGAGTGTCATTCACTATTTACCTTTTCTTGAAGTCTCAACTATTCCTTGTAATGCCATAGTTATTCTTTGGACAGGCATCTTTTTCATTCCTGCTATGCAAAAGTCAAGGCATGCAAAATGAAAATGCATGGATGTAAAGTTTGTATGACTAATGACTTCTTTTTATTATTCTTTTTATTATCCTAACTTTCTTTTATATGTGCTTTGCTATTGTCAGCTAACTGGTTGTATGAATCAGGTTCTTGTTATCTCCACTTTGCTAGCTTTTCCGTGTGACTACTTTTTCGGAATGTCATTAAACCTCACTAGGCTTCAAAGTTTTTTTCCTTGATCCAATCTTGCCTCAAACTTGATTTTTCAAAACACCATTTGAAAAAACTATTAACTTCCTTAACTTGTTCTTGAACCTTTGTCACAACTTCTTATTGTATGCTCGCCTCATACTTTATGCCCCTTTGGATACTTACCCCTGTTATTGGGTTTATGAAACCCTCATGAGTAGGTTTTCTCTTACTACTAATATGGCTCATTGATATGGCCATGATCTCATTTTTTAATGTAATACTTTTGGAGCATTCATTCAGGCAACCACCAAGGACTATCACTTGAAGACTTGTTACCTCTTTTTCCCTGTTAGAAAATGTTGCGTGCCATTCCCAAAGAAAGACTTCGATCTTACCCATTCTAATTCATAAAGCTTATCAAAGTAATTTACGATCTTTGTTTTTTTTTAGCTTTAGTTATTACTACCCTTTCCATAAAATCATGATTCATTGCACACTAAAGGTTAACTGGAATGTGAGATCTGAAGAAAAAGAACAAGAGAGGAGGAATGGTTCTTTTATTCATGAATAATAGGGTACAAAGATCTTAAGTATAGATGAAGAAAAAATAAAGTTTGAGAAAAGAACACTCTTTGACAACTTTGATTGAACAAACTCTTATAACCTTGAATCCATTCCTTTTACTTCATCCAAAGAGCTCCATCCTCATGCATACTACTTCCTCACTAAATCTGAATTCACTGGTTTTGGAAACCCTCATTCATCCATTTCTATTACAATCAAGCCTCCTCTTGAAAAGGCTTTATTCACCACATAGGGTCCATCATAGTTTAGTGTCCATTTCCTTCTAAAATCATGCTGGATGGGTAGAACCTTGTTGAGAACAATGTTGCCTTCATGGAATTATCAAGGATGGACCCTCTTATTGTAAGAACAGATCATCCTCCTCTGATAAAGTTGTCCATGACAAAGGGTAGCCATCCTTTTATCATTGATTAGATTCAATTACTCATATCTAGCATTGATCCACTTTGCTTATTCCAATTGGACATCCATTAACACCCTCAATAAAGGTATCTCAACTTCAATAGGAAAATACGGCCTTTATACCATATACCATGGAAAAAGGTGTAGCTCTAGAAGAAATGCGAACAAAACTCCTATACGCATGTAGCCCAAAAGTTAACATCTTGTGCCTATCCTTATAAGTAACAATCATCTTTTTGATAATCTTCTTGATGTTCTTATTGGTCGCCTCCATTGCACCATTCATCATTAGTCGATAAGGTGCTAAGTTATGATGCTTGATCTTAAACAGTTGGCATAGGTTCTACATCATCTCATTATTCAAGTTTGTAGTATTGTCTGAGATGATATGTTCTGGTAACCCATACTGGGAAATAATCTCTCTCTTGACGAGCCGACATACCATCTTTCAAGTTACACTTGCATAAGATGCCACCTCTACCCACTTAGTGAAGTAATCGATTGCCATCAGAATAAATTTGTGCCCATTAGAAGCCTTAGGGGTAACTACCCCAATAACATCTGTCCCCCACATAGCAAAAGGCCAAGGTATTGCTGTCACATTGAGAGGAGCAGGCGGAACTTGGATCTTGTTGGCATATATTTGGCACTTATGACACTTCCTCACATAATTGATGCAATCAGTTTCTAATGTAAGTCAATAGTAGCCTCCCGCATTATTTGCCTTGCCATGGTATGACCACTAGTGTGCACTCTGCACATTCTGGCATGAACTTCTTCCATGATCCTTCTTACTTCATAAGAGTTGACACAATGAATAACACCAAATTTGAGCTATTCTTCTAAAGTATATCTGCATTCAAAAGAAAACCCATCAACAATCTCCATAGAAACTTCTTATCATTTTCCAATGCTTCAGGTGGATATACTCGTTCTTAGAGGTGTCTTTTGATATCATGATACCATGGTTTCCCGTGTATCTATTCTCCCACATTCATACAATAGGCTGGAAAATCTAGTACTTTCATTTAAAAAACATGAGTGTGTCCATGGCTACTTATCTTGTACATGGCGGCTAAAGTAGCCAAAGCATCCAAAACTTGATTATCTTCTATTGAAATATGATGAAAGCTTATCCTTCTAAACTGTTTTGCCAAGTTTAGTATGAGTCTTTGGTAAGGGATCAACTTTGGGTCCCTAGTCTCCCGGTCACCTTTCATCTGATATATAACCAATGTAGAATCTCCATGAACTTAAAGAACCCGTACCTTCAATCTTAGGGCCATTTGGAGTCCCATAGTGCATGCCTCATATTCTGCTATATTGTTGGTACAAGGAAATGTGATTTGTGCTGTGATGGGGCACTGCTTTCCTCCTGGAAAGACACGTACAGCTCCAATTCCTTGTCCCAAAGCATTAGATGCAAATGCCATTTTCCATGTTTCATCTTCTTCTGGGACTTTAGGTTCCATCATCGTTATGTCTCCATTAGAAAAATACATCTTTATTGGCTCATAATCCTCCAGTGCTCTATCAACCAAATATTCAACTATTACACTTCATTTTATGACCTTTTGGGTAACATATTGTATGTCATACTCTGACAAAAGCGTTTGCCATTTTACGATCCTACTTGATAAGGCAGGCATCTCAAAGATGTACTTGATAAGATTAGTCTTAGAGATCAACAATGTAGTATTATTGCGCATGTAGTGTCATAGTTGGCCCGCCATCCATGCAAGAGCACAACAAGTCTTTTTTACCACTAAGTATCTTGCTTTATAGGTGGCGAACTTTTTACTCAAATGGTATACTACATGCTCTTTCTTATCTGTCTTATCACGTTGACCTAATACAGATCCTAATGAAGAATCCTATACTAGCAAGCATAAAATTGATGGCTCTCTAGGTTGAGGTGGTAGCAAAACTGATGGATTAGACAAGTATTGCTTGATTCTTTCAAACGCCTCTTGACACTCATCGTTCCACTTGATTAGATTGTCTTTCTTTAATGATTTGAAAAGAGGTTAGCACTTGGATGTTAATTGTGATATGAACCTTATAATGAAGTTAATTCTACCCAGGAAACTTCTTACCTCCTTTGGACTCCTCAGAGGAGGCACTTTTTGTATCGCCTTTACTTTACTTTTGTTCACTCGAATCCCATCTTTGCTCACCATGAAGCCTAATAACTTGCCTGAAGAAGCCCCAAAAGTACATTTAGCAGGATTCAATTTTAGCTGGCATTTACGAAGTTTATTGAACCACTTTCTGAGTACATCCAGATGCCCTCTAGCATTGTGGGATTAGGCGATTATATCATCTACATACACCTCAACTTTTTCATGCATAATGTCATGGAATTAGGCAACCATAACTCTTTGATAAGGAACCCCAGCATCATTCAACTTGAATGGCATTACCATATAGTAGAAGGTCCCCCTAGAAGGTAATAAAAGTAGTCTTTATCATATCATTAGGATCGATTTTGATTTAGTTTTACCCAGAAAATCCATCCATAAAAGAAAATGATGGCGATGGGGGCCATCAGGATCTCCACTGTGTACCGTGGAGACTGCAGCAGGGACTTCCGGAGGTGCAGATGAACCCAGGGAGAGGGTGCTCTGTGTGGATCACCCGGAATGGCTGGCAGCGTCTTTGTCTCACGGTCGGAGGGCCTGCCTGAAACACTCGGAAAAAGGGGTTAGGAGGTCCCCGGAGTCTTTTTCCGGGGAGGAGCCTCCGACGCCCAAGTCAGTGTTTAGCAGAGGTGGAGAAAGAGTAGTAAGCACCAGGGGTTCTTGCCTGTCGTGTTCTCTTT
Organism: Aquilaria sinensis; assembly: GCA_005392925.1. Classification (NCBI taxonomy): domain Eukaryota; kingdom Viridiplantae; phylum Streptophyta; class Magnoliopsida; order Malvales; family Thymelaeaceae; genus Aquilaria; species Aquilaria sinensis. The sequence goes on from SMDT01000092.1 coordinate 65,024, forward strand.
TGAGGGCTGAGGAGATGAGGGGGAAGCCCCTTGCCTCAGAGTATTTTGGCGGAGAGAGGAGAGAGATCCCCCCCTGTCTGAGACCATTCCCCCGGCATATATAGGAGGGGGTGAACCCTTCAGATCGTAACACGTGTATGGACGGATGGTATCCGTATTTCTGGGCATGGGGTCCCCTAGCTGCCTGCAGGCTCCTCGGGCCACAAGCTGCGTCAGGCGCAGCCCTACATGACAGGACGTAGGTAGGGGCGGCGCGCCAGAGTGCATATGAGGGCGGCGTGCAGGGTGTTCGGGCAGAAATGTCAGAGACTCCTTGATGGCTCCTGCCGTACCTCCGAGGTCCCCTTGGTTGATGTCTCCCTTCTGAGTGAGGGGCATTCTCCCAGAGTCACACCGGTACTTTGGGGTATTTACGGGTGCCGAAGTTGGTCCCTTCAGGGGGCTTTCGCCTACAGAAGGTGGCTGGCACTTCTCCCCGAAGCTAGTTCGGTCGCCCTCCCGATGGAGGCGATACGGTAGTTTCCCGAGGTTGGTATTGGCGGGCTACCGAGGTTGCGTGCCTCAGGTGTTTGGCTCCCTTCTTCCTGTGGTCCTTAGGTGTTCAGGGCGACAGCACTTCGGTATCACATGCCCCCCCTCGTAAAGCCGGAGTGGAGACTTCGGCTAGTGGTCCTTTCGGGAGCACTTTTTGGGAATCGGAGTGCGACGTTCGCAGGGGAGGTGACTTACCATGTGGGGGGTAAGCTTTGTTCGGGCAGGTATTACTTGTTTGCCCTTCGGCGTTCTTGAGGTACCCAACCTCTTTACTTTTTCTGCCATGGGCTAGTGGATCGTGACGTCTTGCAACTAGGCGTGTCATTTTGGAGCAGTGTGCCTGGGTTTTCAGGATGTCAGAAAATGCATCCTGATTTCTTGTGTCGATCGCCATGTGGCAGGTGCTAGTTGGGATGGGCACACCTTTTTACACATGAAGGGCAATTATGGCGACGTTTCGCCTTCGCGCAGTAGTTATGACATCCTTTTGGCTGCCCTTCCTCGATCTATATAAGTCTCCTCCTGTCATACTCTTTATTTGTTTTCCTTTGCGTCCCATTTTGCTCTCGTCTGCTTCCGTGCCTTTTTGTGGCGGTATTAACGGCGGAGCGATTTCCGGCATCTTGCACGACGGCGTTCAGGAATCCTGATTTCGGCAAGGCCTTTGGTGGGTTCTTCCTTCAGTTTCTGCTTTTCTTTTAGCTTCCTGAAGTCATTTTTCTTCTTTTCCGAAGTCTCTTTTTTGGTCAACCATGTCTTCGGCTATTCCTGAGAGCTGGCAATCTCTTATGTCTCACCCTTGTTGCTCCACTTCTGAGAAATTAGAGAAGTGGACAGCCAAATTTTTTCTTCCCTCCTACGCCACCACGAGGTTACCCCACCTCGGTCACTTCAGCTTTATGAATCGGGACGACGAGGTTACCATTTTTCGAGCCCAACTGAAGGCCGGACTTCGGTATCCTCCAGCGAAGATGATTTGCGACTTTTGCCAATTTCATGGCATAGTCGTGAATCAACTTCCTCCCAACTCGTACTGCTATTTCAATGCCTTTCTCTGCATGTGCGGGGTCTTCGGGGTAGAACCCCATTTTATCCTGTTCATGCAGTATTACAAGCTCTATCCGGTTCCGAAGGGTGGCTTTTATTTCATGCTACCTCGGGGATCTGGGAGCAAAAAATTCATGTTCACCTTCGCTACCAAGGATAGTTGGCGAGGGTGGCAAAGGAAGTTCTTCTTCCTAAAGGTGGCGGAGGCCTGGTCGCATGTTCCGACTAAATGGGCTCGGGGAAAGCTGGAGACAGATGTCGTTGATCCCAAGAAGTTGCTAACTCCTGAGTTGGCGGCGAGGTTTGCGGACTTCGACAGACGTATCCGTGCTGTTGCCGACTGGGATGCCGAGGTCCCTCCACGTTCCCTCTACCCTTTCCCGATCATGTGGAAACTCATGACCGAGGAGGTTCTTCGGGAGTTGGGGGTGGTTACGGAGCATAAGACGGATCTTGGCATGCCAGCTCCTGCTACCGAGGGGAAGGACTCTTGGCTGGTGAAGCTCCTTCGGAGCGAGCTCACTTATGAGGCCTTTTTTGAAAGTAAGTTTTCTTTCAAAGTTTTCAGCATAAGTGCCTGTTTGGACTCACACTGATGTTTTCCCTTTTTTTCAGAGATGGGCGACGAGTCTGCTGCCTACTATAAGTCTCTCTTCCTTGGTCAGGCCGAGAAAGGGAGAACAAACGAAGAAAGGCATCTCCAAGAGGCGCAAGACTACTGGGAGCGGACCGTCTTCGGCCAAGAAGGTGAAGAAGGACACCCTTCTTTCACCCCCGGAGGATGCGGCGGGAGTTGGTGTCATTGCAACTTCTACCGAAGTTGGTGACGTCATTGCAACTTCCACTAAGGTTGGCGATGTCATTGCAACTTCCACCAAGGTTGCAACTCTCGCCGAACCTGAAACTATGGCCGAGGTTCCTACCGGGGTGATCGCCCTTCCTGCTTCTTTGAGTCCCGCCACGTCGGCAGATCTTGTAGGCTCTTTGGCAGGGAGTCCCTCTGCCGAGGAGCTGGAAAAACGCCGAAGGGACAAAGGCAAACATGTTCCTACCGTCGTGGAGGAGGTCCGGGACTCCGACGACGAGGTCGCTGAGGTTGCGCCAGGTTTGTCTCTCATCTCCTTTTTAGTATTCGCAATCCCATAGCTTTCTTAGTCAAGGAATTTTGATGGGGCGCACGCTTTTTTCTTTTTGTAGAGGATCTGGCGCCCTCAGCTTGGATGGTCGAGCATGCCCGAAGGCGGGCTCTTCGGGATTCCCACGTCCCGAAGGACAAGGTTCCAAGGGAGCCGTTCTGGTCTTTCACGGAGGACATGAACCTGTTCTCCGAGGATTGCCGGGAAATGGCTCCCCAGATGGCGAGGGGTGTGCTCACTCACGCCTCCTTCAAGGCAGTTGCTGAGGAGTGCGCTTTCGAGGACTCCCTTGCCGCTAGAGTTTCCGAGCATGCTGCTCAGGTAATTCTTCAGGCTCTTTTATTTTTCCTCCCACTTTTTTGCCCAAGTGTTTTGGCTTTTCCTTATGTATATTTCACTAAGTTCCTCCTTTTTTGCAGCTCCTGGGGTATAGTGGATACCTTCGAGCTTGGGCAGTAAAGCAATCTTCGGTGCGGGCTTGGGCCGAAGATAAATTAGAGAAGGCCAAGGTCTTCTACACTAACTCGGTCGTGACGAACACCGAGTTGAGCCGAATAGCCAAGGAGAAGGTTGCCAATCTTCGGGAGGAATTCTTGAAGGGCCAAGAGGAGCTCTTGAAGGATTTCTCCAAGAAGATGTCTGGCCTTGGTGACAAAGTAGTGAGCCTGACTTCGGCCAACGAGATCCTTCAAAAGGAAAAAGAAGAGGAAGCTGCTCTCCTGACGAAGGCTCTTGCTGACAAGGCCGAACTTCAAGCCAAGGTTGACTCCCTGAAGAAGGATTCGAAGAAGAAGAAGAAGATAAAGGAGCTGGAGAAGAAGGTCGAAGACCTTCGGAATGAGGTTTCGGATCTTTAGAATGAGGCGGACGATCTGGACGTCGAGAAAGACAAGGCCGTTCACGCGACTAAGGTTGCCTTTTAGCACGGCTTCTGCCTAGCTCGTCACCAATTTCTGAAGAGATATCCAGACCTCGACCTTTCCTTTTTGGCTGCTCTGGATATTCCCGAGGGGCCTCGGTGGTCTTGGTCTAAAATCAAGTTCCTCAACCTAGTGTTCGCTCCTCCTTCTGCACCGAAGGCGGTGGCCAAAGTCACAGGAGCCGGAGCTTCCCATGACGCCGGGGACCCTTAGATATTCTAGGGCCTTTGCCTTCTTCTTTTTCTTTGTATTTTTTTTCTTGTAACCTTCTTCTTGTACTAAAGCCTTCTTCAATAAGTTTTCCTTCATAATTTAGTTAAGTCTTTCGAGCAATTTTTGTTTCCTAATTGCCCCGACCACTTTCGGTCAAGGGACTTCGGAAAGGCATATTTCGCTCGTTTCCTCGGCCGACCTTCGGGTAAACGTTCGTTGTTGGCCAAGTTTCCTTAGGCAAATTTTAGCCTGTCGGCCGTATTTGATAGACTTTACCTTTTTTTGGGCACACAACCCAATCAACGTCAGAAGGAAAACAAGACTTTCGGGAGTCGATGGACTTCACCTTTTTCGGGCCCATAACCCTATCAATTTCGGGAGGAAAACAAGACTTTCGGGAGTCGATGGAATTCACCTTTGTTCGGCGAGTATTTTCAGATAGGGGAAAACTTCTGTACTTAGAGAAAGTTTCTCACTTGTACAATTTCTCATCTAAAATTCTAAGTATAGAATTTCTTTAAGGCCTCCGAGTGCCATGCATTTTTCAGTTTTCCTCCTTCGGTGCCGGCAAGCTTGTATACTCCCTTTCGGACCTCTTCTAGGACCAAATATAAGGCCCTTTCCCGTTTGGCCGAGGTACCCCATGGGTCGGTTTTCAGGGTTCAAACTTGGCCTTTCAGAGAACGAGGTCTCTTTTCCCTCTTCCTTTTGGCCTGTCATGCAGGTTTGCGCTCCTGACTACTTCTGCTGGAAGGCCTTTCTTCCGAGCTTGGCCATTTTTCTGTGTTCATCAACTAGGTTGAGGTTAGTTCTCAACCCAAGGTCGTTTCCTCTTTCGTCGAACACTTGTATTCTAGCTGATGGTCGTACTACTTCGAATGGATAATGGCCTTTGTACTGGAGCGGCGTCTCCCTCGTGGCCCCTCGGGGAGTTGTCTAGTATCTCCTTGGTACATCCGGAAGTTCTCCTGGCCACTTTCCCTTTGCTTTTCCCAACCCTTTTTTATAGTCCCTCTTTGTAGTTCTGTTGGCTACCTCAACTTTGTCTGTTGCTCTGGGGCTGAGTTAGTGGGGCGGAGTGCGTTTTTTATTCCGACGTTGGTGATGAATTCTTGGAATCCCTTGTTCATAGGCTAGGGACCATTATCGGCCGTTATCACCGTCAGTATGCCAAATTTGCATATCATGTTCTTCCAGATGAACTTTTGTATATCTTTTTTCGGAATGGTTGTTAGGGGTTCTGCCTCGTTCCACCTAGTGAAGTAGTCCACTGCTGCTATGCAGAACTTCACTCTTTTAGGTGCTGTCGGGAGTGACCCAGTGAGTTCTATGCCCCATACTGCAAAGAGGCAAAAGGTAATCTTTCGGGATTATCCACTCCGAAGGCAGTCTTTGGGTGCGGCTGTGTCTTTATCAATTTTCACGCTTCCTAGACGAACTGTCTTGCACCCTTTTTTGCCGATACCTTTCTGTAACGGACTTGCCTACCCTTGCCAGTATAATTTCTCCTTAATTGGGAAATGTCGTCCGGAACGTCTTCGCACTTTTTACCGCTTCATGAGGATTTTTTTTTTTTTGGGACTCTTCGGTTGCGAGATTCCTCTTCGGAGGATCTTTCCTCCCTACATCTGAAGTTACTATATTTAGCATTGCCATGCTTGGATGGCTCACCATTTTGGTGTCTGCTTCTTCGGCATTGTCTCGGAGAGGTGTGTTTTCAACACACACTGCATCGCACTTTCGGATGAGCTTTGCTACACCCTTATGGTATTTTGCCGAAGTTGGTCCCTTTGTGCTATAGTCCCCTGCCATCTGCCGCACTAGTAGCTGGGGGTGCCTATAGGCCTCTAGATTTTCCCACGCCAACCTTTCTAGCTAGGCGTAACCCTGCTATGAGAGCTCTGTCTTTTTGGAGGCGTTAAATCCACATTTAATGGATTCTCTGATTTTCAGGCCTTCGGGAATGACTATCCTAGATTTCTAGTGCCCGGGTCCAGAGACCCCTTCTACCAAATAAGGTCCACTTTGGCTTGGCTATGCCGAAGTCCGATTGCCCTCCTTTGGCCACTTTGGTATTTTTAGCAATAAAGTCTGCTAGGGCCGGGGTGGATTTGAAAGCACTGAGGTAATCTTCTGCTTGCTGGCACCAGGGTGTAGACAGCTTTTTGCAGCAAGGGGCACCCGACTTTGTTGCCAAGGAGATGGCGACTTTTCTTCGGGTGCGGAACTCCTTCGGCGGGGAAGTCTGGGTCATTCTAACCCTGTTTCTCCCGCAGGTCGCGTCCTGAGGGGTATGTTTCCCACCGAGGACTCATCTCGTCGATCTCCGCTTCCCATACTCCTGTGAGTTGACACGGGACTCTTCTCCGACGAGGTACTGATGAAGAGGACCCTCGGCCCGAATTTAGCTACGGCCATCTTCGGTCTAACTGCTGCGTCTCTTCGACCACGACAGAGCGTGGGAATTCGCACAGGAAGGCCATGGTAATAGTTAGAGGACATTCGCCCTCAGGTAGGAAGTCCCTGCCATGGTGGTTTGGTCGCCGGTTGGTCCTCTGGCGCGGACGGGGACCTCGGAAGTCCTTGGTCCTTAGAACGCCGAGTTTTCAACAACAACGGCCTGGGAGTGGTTTCCCACAGACGGCGCCAAATGATGGCGATGGGGGCCATCAGGATCTCCACTGTGTACCGTGGAGACTGCAGCAGGGACTTCCGGAGGTGCAGATGAACCCAGGGAGAGGGTGCTCTGTGTGGGTCACCCGGAATGGCCGGCAGCGTCTTTGTCTCATGGTCGGAGGGCCTGCCTGAAACACTCGAAAAACAGGGGTTAGGAGGTCCCCGGAGTCTTTTTCCGGGGAGGAGCCTCCGACGCCCAAGTCAGTGTTTAGCAGAGGTGGAGAAAGAGTAGTAAGCGCAAGGGGTTCTTGCCTGTCGTGTTCTCTTTTGAGGGCTGAGGAGATGAGGGGGAAGCCCCTTGCCTCAGAGTATTTAGGCGGAGAGAGGAGAGAGATCCCCCCCTGTCTGAGACCATTCCCCTGGCATATATAGGAGGGGGTGAACCCTTCAGATCGTAACACGTGTATGGACGGATGGTATCCGTATTTCTGGGCGTGGGGTCCCCTAGCCGCCTGCAGGCTCCTCGGGCCACAAGCTGCGTCAGGCGCAGCCCTACATGACAGGACGTAGGTAGGGGCGGCGCGCCAGAGTGCATATGAGGGCGGCGTGCAGGGTGTTCGGGCAGAAATGTCAGAGACTCCTTGATGGCTCCTGCCGTACCTCCGAGGTCCCCTTGGTTGATGTCTCCCTTCGGAGTGAGGGGCCTTCTCCCGGAGTCACACTGGTACTTCGGGGTATTTACGGGTGCCGAAGTTGGTCCCTTCAGGGGGCTTTTGCCTGCAGAAGGTGGCTGGCACTTCTCCCCGAAGCTAGTTCGGTCGCCCTCCCGATGGAGGCGATACGGTAGTTTCCCGAGGTTGGTATTGGCGGGCTACCGAGGTCGCGTGCCTCAGGTGTTTGGCTCCCTTCTTCCCGGGGTCCTTAGGTGTGCGGGGCGACAGCACTTCGGCTATCAGAAAAGTAGGAGTTCCTTACAATATTATCCACCAGTGTATCGATGTGGGGAAGCAGAAAGTTATCTTTGGGGCTTATCTCATTTAAGGGTCATTATTCTTGATAGTCTCTTAGCTTCCCACTTTCCTTATTTTCAACTGAAACTATGTTGACAACCCATTCTGTGTATTCTGTGACCCAAATGAATCCTGCATCCCATAGGTTTTGAATCTCATCTTTAACTCTTAGGATTAACTCTAACTTCAACCTTCATAGCATCTGTCGGAAGAGCTTCACCCTGGGCTTTAATGGTATTTTTGTAGCACCATGTCCGAGCTTAAGCCAGGCATATCTTGATATGACCAAGCGAATACATCTACGTGTTCTCTCAACATGTGTATTAGCTCTTTTTTCTCTTCAAAATAAAAAAGAGTGCCAATTTTATCTTCTCTCACATTCTGATTATCTCTTAAGTTAACTATCTCAGTTGGTTCCTAACTTGTTGCCCTTTTATTTTCATCTTGCTCGATTACTTTCAATAACTCAGGAGATATTTGAAGATCTTCATCGTTAGAGTTAGTAGTGTTTATAGGATTATCAAAGTTCATTCTTTCATTGTCATCGAAGAGAAGTTTAGTGTTGCATTAGCAAGAGAGAGAGAGAAATGAAAGAAAATAGAAAAATGAGATGAACGATGATGGGTGTTTTATTAATAGTGTGCATAAACCACAATTTTATTGAAACAATTAGCAATAACTAAAAATTCCACCTAATCAAAAACTACAACTTATTGATTGGACCTATCTTTAGGAGATTTTGACTATTAAATTACTTTGACAAGATTTTGATTACAATAGGCAGTTCTATTGCCTCCTAATTGTCTAGCACATCCCACAAACTATAGGGTTGAATGAGCTTTTCATCCGTAGGTGAGTCACTAGTTATCGCCTAATTTGATAAATTCAAAAGGCTTACCGATACCAACAATCAGTGCACCTTTGTCATCACTCCTTGGAACCAAGCCACTACTCACAAAAGTTCCATTTATGTCCGGGATGTTTAAATCTTCTTCATCTGGAACATGCCACTCTAGTCGTGCAATCCTTTTTTCTTTCTTTTCAGCTATCATTTTCATCTTATCTTGCCTAGTTAGTGTGAAACCTTGGCCATATCTTCCTTCATTCATAGGGATATCCAAGGGCTTTGAGATCCTTTGCAAGGGTTGTCCTATGCCTAGTTTTGGGGTGTATCCTCCTTTCATCATGAGTTTTTCCACCATTCGACTCATCTTAGAAATGCTAGGGACGAGCTTTTCTCCATATTCACCAACATATGTAACACTGACCACTTCAAAGGATCTAAACGAGCAGTCTGGCACATCTTTGTTGGTCTCCACATATTGACCATCCATAAGTCTAGATAGTAGAATATCCTCTTCAGTGAACACAGTTATCAATTTTCCTTCGATAATGAATTTAAACTATTGATGCAATGAAGAAGGAACCGCACTGGCCATGTGGATCCATGGTCTTCCTAATAGGCAACTGTAAGAAGGCTTGATGTTCATCACTTAGAATATGATATGGAAGACACAATGGCCAATTACTATTGGCAATTCTATGTCCCCTATAGCATATTTCCTCATTCCATTGAATGCTCGAACGACAACATGGCTGTTGTTTATGCATGATGGGTCCACACCTAGTTTATGTAAGGTTTCCAGAGGCATTACATTCAAAGTTAACCCATTGTCAATGAGGACCCTGGCCATGATTTGATCCTTACACTTAGTTGAAATATGTAAAGCCTTAGAATGCCCCCTCCGTTGTTCTGGTATCTCATCATCAATGAAAGTAATGAGATTCTGAGCTATGATGTTGTTGATGAGATGATCGAAGCTATTCACAGAGATGTTGCGTGCAATATAAGCCGTTCAATACTTTAAGGACAGTTTCTCAATAAGTGTCAGAATTTACAAACAATGAAAGTATGGAAATCTTTGCCAGCAGACGGTTCAACTGTTGCACAATACTATACTCACTTTGCTTTACGAGCTTGAAGAACTCGTATGCTTGTTCGTCAGTCATTACTCAAGGTGCCCTTTGCTCCTCTGACACATTTGTAGTGATAGGCGCAAACTTTGGTTCCAGATATTCTTATCACATTGGAGCTTGTCCATATGTTCTAGCAAGTAACATCAACCACTTCGAGTCATGCCCCTGACTTCTGGCTGACTTGATGTGATATTGGAAGTATAGTCATACCTCCATGGGACTGCCTGGCCTGACTTATAGGGGAATGGAGTTGGAACTTGAATTCTTAAGGGCTTAATAATTGGCCTTAAAACTAGTATGACCAGGGGCTTAAGCCTAGCTGAACTATCTCATTCATTAATGATTGCATTTGCATCGACTTTTCCATTTGGCATGGAAATAATGAGTTGGGATGAATCCATTAGTTGTTGTAAGACCTCATGAAATTGTGAACAGATTTAGATAAAGTGACCTTCACTATTGTGAAAAGCACACCACTTTTCATCCTTGTCTTCTTTGTGCTCAAATGAATGCCTTTCAATAATGACTTATTCTTTCACAAGCCATGAGTATACAAAATTAAAAAGGGTCGTAACATCATCGACTAACTTCTTTATAAAATGGTCTACGTCTATCATATTCACAAGTCTAGCTTGATGAGATAGCATTGTGTTGTGGGTGACACTTGGCTCATTAGAAAAATCCAACCACTTTGACTTGATTAGTTATTGGACCATGCATTTCAAAGCCAAACAATTTTTAATAATATGGCGCACAGCACCGTCATGATATAGGCAAGTTGCATTGGGATCATACCACCATGCATAGGGTGGTTCCATTGGCTTTGTAGGAATTGGGCAAATAAGTTGACTTTCGATGAGCTTGGGATATAACATTATGTAGGTCATAGGAATTGGAGCGAATGTTTCCCTCCGTCTTTGTGTAGCCACTAGCATAAGTAGAGTTAGTATCAGTGATTTAGTAGGCCTAGCAACAGAATAACATAGGTGAAGCCCAATGGCCAATGCACCTACCAGGGGAGTCCCTCTTCCTTGACCTACTTGTTGTACCTCTTCATCCTTTATTCTAGATGGTCGTCCTCTTTTCACCCCATCATTAAAGGACTCGACAATCTTTCTAGTCTTGATTCCATGCTCAATTCATTCTCCAAAGAAGACAATATCAAAGAAGTTATTTGCAGAATTGCCAATGAGTTTGTCATAGTATGGGTATTTCAATGTTTGGATGAATAAGGTCACCATTTCCTTTTCCATCATGGGTGATTGAACTTGTGCTACCAAGTCCCTCCATCTTTGAGCATACTCATTAAAAGTTTCTTGTTTCCTCTTCTGCATGTTCTGAAGAGTTTGGCGATCAGGAGCTAAGTCTATAACATGCTTGTAATTGTTGATGAAAACTTGAGCAAGGTCATTCAAGTTCTGGATGTTTCTCAGATCTTGGCCCAGATACCACTGCAATGTAGATTTTGTAAAACTTTATTGGAAAAAAGCCATCCACAGCTTTTTGTCCTTTTGTGAGCGGTTGTATATTTCTTAGGAAAAGTGTTATGTCAGTGACGGGCAACTTGTTCCATCATACTTAACAAAATCTGGCACCTTGAAATTTGAAGGAATTACCATATCTGGCATTAAGCAAAGATCATCCATGGAAAGAGATCTGAATATGGTCCCCTTTCAATAGCTTGAAGCCTCTTCTTTATAGTCTCAAGCTTTTGAGCATCCTCTTCCTCTCTCAGTAGTGACTTCTTTTCCTCATAGAAAGGATTATGCCTTAAATGAATGCAATTTGATGGACCTGAATCTTGAAAAAGATTTTCTTGAACAGAGACCCATTGTAGGGTAAATCCTGTAGATGGGATCCTATGGGTCTTTGACAAGGGTTTAAATCACTTTCCCCTTAATCAGCTCCATTAGATGTTTCATTTGTTCTACCATGCTCTCTATCTTTGACTCAATATCAGTAAGACGCCTTTCTATTTGTTTCGCCATAAGTCTTGTTTGTAGTTGAGTTGAATATGGATGTCATGTACCAATCTTTTAACTCTTTAAAAGTGAGATTTCTTTTATTAGATTTCAAGTGTAAGTGAATTGATAAATGATGCATGATGCGCATGAAAATTTTTATTAATGTGATTAGAGAAATTGAGTTGAATGGCCACTATCACAGCACTTCCAAACTCTAATGACTGTTCATGCCTAAACACTTAGTGCAATGCTAAATCACCAAAGGAATCTTAAAACCAAACCCCAAAGCCATAGTGGTGAAGCCTGCTTTGCTACATTGAAAACTGAAAGACTAAAAGAATTTCCCAATGTGGTCATATTGCTTCCGGGCCTTTTTGATGTAGAAGATCATCTTTCACTATGTTAGACATAAGCTGGGCCAGGCATTAGTGATTATATCATAGGCCTTTTCACTTATTTGTTTTGCAACAAGAGCGACCTTTAGTACTTCTGCCATGAAGTCTTCAATCTAACATAGAGGCCGGATATATTCTCATTTCCAGTGATCTTTCTCCCATTCATTTTTATTGCATTCCTCAACTAACTGCTTAGTGATGGCCTGTTTGTCTTCTAGCTTTCCTTGCAATAGTAGATTCTCATTCCTTAATGCCTTTAGTTTAGAGTTCTCATCTACCTAGACTCAGATCTTCTTCATCTTGCTGTTTTCCTCCTAAAGCTCCTTCTCATGATCCTTTTTGGTAGAACAACCAGGTCTGTCTAGTGGGAGAATACCTTCATTTCGATTTTGCCTCTACTTTGGATACCTTTTTGAAGATGCTAAGGTTCCAGGTTTTACCAACTAAATTTTCTTCCATGCTATTGCCATTCCAGAAATGAGGCAGGGGCATCGTGGATCTTCATATGAAAACTCGAGCTCATGCAGTTGATGTGTCATGGGTAAGAACTGTTGAGATCTAAACTGCTTACGAACCAAGGCTAAGCCATAACTTATTCCTCCCCATATTCCGAGAAAAAGAACCCGTTGGAGCTTCCCACATCGATAGACCACTGGTCTTCCTGAGATAAATGGCATCCTCCATATGACTTGAGAATCCTGTAAGTTTTTAAAGAACTCTCTCCACTCCTCTTTGCTTTCCTTCTCTATCCAGCCACTGTCCATAAAAGCTTTGATCATAAAAAAAAAATCTTAAAAGTAATAGTGATCAATCTCTCTTTTTATGCATGGGAGGTGACTTTTAATCCAAATGTGTAATAGTGGAGCACAACCAATGAACCGTCGTCCGTTGTGTCAACAAAAATTAAGAGAACGAATCATCTCAGCTAAAAGCATAGGAAGGGGGCTAATGTGTTTTGTTTGTATTTGATCCAATAGCTTGATCCCCCTAGCATTAATGTGTAATAATGCTCTTGGGAATATAACGAGCCCATAAACTGCCAGTGCAAACACCTTTCCTTCCTAGGATTTTGATGACAATGTGTCCATAAGAGGTTTAATAGTGCTCCATGCCAAGCTTTTTCCATTCCCCTTCATATTAGCCCGATGTTTGAAATCCACGACTTGGATGTTTAGGAAACAAGATAAACACCTTACAACATCGATCTTCTCATCAGGAGAATATGCCTCAGTGTGAAAGTTAAGAGGAATATTCAAAAGGGCGCCATACTTTTCGCTAGTTGGAGTCAAATCCATCTTGTTGATCGAAAAACAATGATAATATGGATCCAAGAATAATATTAGTGCTCAAAACAAGCCCTCGTCGATCTTGACCTCCAAAAGATAAGCGATGTGCCCAAATTCACTATCGAAGATCTCCTTTTCTGTATGAGACCAAGCCTTCTAGATTTGTAATAGCTCTTTTACTGAATTTTGCTCCAATCGAAAATGAACCCGACTTTTCAAGTTGAGCTCACTTTTGGATGAAAAGGCAATATCTGTGGACTAGTTATGATTCCTTAGAGAAGTCAATGGCTTCCGATTGACCTTCTTTTACGCTAGCCGCCCATGCTTCATTGCTGTCGGTTGGGAGTAAGTCAAGAATATCCATGGCAATAGAGGTTGCACTAAATGCTTCCTATAGTGCAATGCATGCAAAGAGAAAAGTAACTTAAAAAAGGTTAGTATCATTGACATAACAACGTACGGTAAATAATTGAATAAGTTACTAGGGCAATGAAGTAATAGGGCAAATTCGTGTCTCTTATTATGGAGGTCCTAATGGATGGATCTATGGTCACTATATGCATAGATAGTTTTTAAAAGATAGGTTATAGGTTGGTTCCCGAATCCCTTTTACTAAGTCCTATCGAACTAGAAAAGACCCAATTCTTCACCCATAAGGGTTACGTGAGGGAAGATTAATTCGAGCCATAGGTTTTCATGGTCCCATTGGATGACTAACGTCACACTCGGGCTACACTACTTACTATTACGAATTAGAAAAAGTGCAAAGAGTATTGTCTCACGTGACTAGCCTAACCCGGGTGTTTTGCAAAACTTGGTTGGAGTGAGCTTGGGTATTGAGCTCATTATGCATGCCAAGGTATGTGCGTGTCAGAACCTAAAAAAAAAAACACAGCACATCAAATCAATTTGTTAAGAAATAAACCAAAAAAAAAAAAAAAAAAGAAAAAGGGGAAAACAAAACCCTTCTTATGGCTAGACTCATCCCCAGTGGAGTCACTAAGCTGTAACGATGTATTTTTAAGAGTTACCACCAATCTGTGTCACCTAGATGGATTGGATACCTGTTATGGTATACGATGGATTCTAATATTGTGAGTCAGTTATGCTAAAATAACCTTATTATAACACCAAAAAATTGGTACCATGAGGGTTAGATTATATCTTTTTCTAAAATTCTTGTTTCTTTGCTTAATAATTGATGAAAATAATTATAATGATTTGTATTTAATTATGTTTAATTAATTAATTAATTTTTTAATTTAATTCCAAACCGTGAATCTTACTAGACCAACTGGATATGAAATCCTAAATGTCCTTGAAATTTCTGGACTTTATCAAATCCACCAAGAATTTGAAAGGAGCATCTTGATCAATTTGTGAATCTTATCAAATCAATCGAATTTGAACAAATAATCCGTCTCGGGATTTTATCAAATCCCCCAAGAACAGATCTTTGAAGATTTACTAAATATCTTGCAATTTACCTCAATTTATTCTCTTTCTAATTTCTAAAAAAATTAAAATTATCTAGCATAACGAATACTTTTTGTATATCATCAACCTCAGGATGCAAGGATTAAAATAAGAAAATCAAATTGTTCTAAAATCAAAAGAAAATAAAAGATAAACAAAGAGATAAATAAATAAACATCATAAGTTATATTCTTATGTGAATTTAATGGTTAAATTTAACATATCACCAAACAAACAAATAAATAGAAACAAAAAAATAAAATAAAATAAAAATAAAGAATAAAAGCTTGTTGTCAATGATGAATCAGCAAAATAAAAGAAAGTTAGTGACTTGTACGAACGAAGTAAAAGGATAAGGTGGCTAAAACGAAAATTACAGCAAAAAGAGAAGCTTGACCGAATCGGGTATGGCGAATCGGGTCGGGTTTTCTGGTTGAAAGCGGGTCACGCGTGAAACCTCTTTCCATTCTCTTATCTCCGGCGACGCCGGGGCAAAGGGCAACCTGGGCTTGGACAAGGGGAAGACAGTGACCCTGGGTGAGGCGAAGACGGAGATCGATGTCGACAAGGCGGCGGTGGATAGAGCTTTGAACGAAAGCGATTCTTATTCTTTCATTCGATTGACACGAGCGGCTGCAAGAGGCTCTCAGGAGATGGTGGCGCGGGGTCAGACGAAGCAATAGAGGCTACGGAGGGCCGATGACGGCGGCAGGGGCAGCGGCTGGAGCGTCAGCAGGGGAGACCGTAACTTCCAGGGCCGGCAGTAGTCTAGGAGAAACTGGGGGTTTTTGGGTAGGGGTTGTGAGAAAACAGGAACCAAGGCTGCAATTTCATCGTTTTCTAGCTAGAAGTTTAGGGTTTCAAATTTCTCCTCTTTTTCCTTCAAGTGGTGACCCGTATTTATGCTAGGGGATCTTAGGTGAGATTAACTAGGTTTTTAAAATTTTAAAACTCATCCAAATTCAATTTGAAGAGGTTAGGATATAATTTGGCTAAAACACTTGTCCAAGTTCAAAAAAACTCTTGAATTGATGATTCTACCCCACCCTTTATGCTAATTTTCAATTACTTCTCTGATTTGTCAATTGAGCCCAAAACTTCACAAATTTGAGCAGATTTTGTTACCACTTTGAGTACTTAAATACAGTAATCATTTTTAGTGAGCTCAAGTCCTAGGCAGTCTATATCCTATAGGCCAAGCAGAAAACGCACACTATGTTTACCCAAGTGGCCCTCTTAGTCATTATGCAAAGATGTGTACATTGGGTCAATTATCACACACATATTCACATATAATTCCATCTGGAAGTAATGATGACAGTCAAATTCTTTATTTCTGGCTAATATGGAATTGAGTAAAATCCCCAAGTGCATGTATATTCATATGCACACTTGATGCTATTGGTGCTCATTTTACGTATCCAAACTTTCACGCCATGTCCAACTCAAATTCTATTCGTGTCCTCCTATGCCATAAAGGTTTGAAACCCTTTAATATACTTAAACATTCATAAGGAAATTGGTTTGAGACATTAAATCCATCTAAGTTTGCAATTATAGATTTTACACTTGACCGAGTAGAAATGGCCATATGAACAGTATACAACAAAATCAACCAACTTTGACAGGCCATAACTCCGGCTACAGGACACCAAATCTAGTAATTCAAACATAAAATTCTTCATCTTGAAGTGTTCTTAGTGTGGTCAAAATTTTATAGCTAAACTCATTAAGTACAGAAAGTTATGGCTATTGGAGTACAAAGTACCAAATTTTAGCCATTATTGACCATTATGACCATACAAAATTTCATAATATTCATACACTTCATTTCCAGGTGCAAAACCCACTTGGTAGTGTCCATACATGTCTTACACACATGGGAAAGCTATTTCCCTGATTTTAGAACCCTTCTAGCCATCATTCATAAAAATGCCATCAAAACAGCCCATAAACACCATATGGACAGCATTATACATACACTTCAAACTACACTTCATTGTTCCATATATCATTCTCACACTACACATACAACATACCCAGTTCATTTACATGCATTCATGTACTACATACATGCCAATAACTTAGTTTATATGTAGACTAAGCCTTTTGGAGGGCTTCAAAAGCACTAAGCACTCCAAAAACTTGAAGGGACCAGCTGTTGTGTAAGGCAGAAAGTATCATAACTAAAAACAACTAATGCGTTCTAAAAATAATGAAACATTCCAGTTCACAACTACACATATTGAAGTTAATGTACCTAAAATGTCACAGAGAAATTTAAACCACAGATATTAGTTTGAAGGATCTCTTTCAGGCGCTCCTGGAATGGACAGAAAGGGAGGCAAGTTCCTTTAAAGAATTTAGTAAGGGCTTATCATTAAAATCTTGAATTCCCAACCATATACCTGAAATCCAAAGACACTAAAACACAAAAACACAACACATATACATGAATATAACCATTCAAATGCACAACAAACACAACAGCAAACAAATGCAATGCTGACAGCAATACATCATTAGGGTTAGTCCATAAACAATCAATAAACAATATGCAATCACAATGGCAGCCCTCCTCAAGCTAATGCTTGGTCTTAGGAGATTAATTGGTCTTAGTTAGTACTAACTTGGGCTTTAAAAACCTCTGTAAATACTGTCATCTTAGTGCATGAAAAACAGTAAGGCTGAAACCTTGTTCATGCACTCCCCCTTAACCCACACTTGGTTCCTTGAGCTTTTTGCTCTCTTCCAAGCATGGTCTTAGCTTCATAGATGCTTGACCATCATCTTAGTACAGTAAACAACCATGAGACATAAGATAAAACCCTTACCTAAGTTGTGAAGGCTAAAATTTCCAAGCGAAACTCAATAAACCCGAAAACTAGGGTTTTTCTCTCGCTTATTGAATCTGATTGCCTTCCTTTGTGATTTCTTGAGAGCTTAAGCTACGGTGGCTATGGAAACTTATGGAGGAGCTAAGGAAGGGGGCTGTGGCTGGTGATGGCCAAAATGGCCAAGGAAAGGCAAGAAATCAAGATATTTTTCCTTGACTTGATTAGCTTAACCTTAATCCTTACTTAGGTCATTATAAGTATAACTTAAGTAAAGATTTTTTGGCTAATCTTTAGCCAACGTTTTTTACTATATGAAATAGCCATGGAAGGGTGGGAAAATGATAAAAATGATCCCATTTGACCTTTTTAAATATCATCAAATCCTTTAGTTATTTTATGGACACTAATGCACCAAGTTGTTCTAGGTTCTTAAACAATTAGCCTTTCTTTCCTTTATGCAATTTATCCCCAACAAATGCTTCCATGCCATTCAAATCCTTCCAAAAGAGTTTTTAAAAGTTGTATAATTGAGTACCCAAGTATTGAAATCTTACAATAAAGTCCATAGATTACTTATAAAACAAGCAATACTTTAGGGCTTCCTTGAAGGCCAAGTAACCATTGTGTGAATCTTTTAAGGAGCTGTAGATCATACTTTTTGCCCATCACATTCAATTCTCTATGGTGGAAATTATACTATATAATGGTTTATAACCATTATGCCTTTATATTGTAATTTTCCTACTTTTGGAGGTGGTAACAGATTTGCCCAGAATTTCATGATTTTGCCAAACTTGCCCCAAACTTTCCAATTTTCCCTAAAATCTTCTAAGAACCCTCAGTTTCCACCCATACTTTTCCCTTTTGCCTAAATTGACCCTACAAAACCTTTAGAACTCCAAATTAGTATCTAAACTAAATTTATTCCTATTTCTACCATAGATGGCCATTTTAAATTGCTAAAAATTCATAATACAAAATGAAAACATAATCTAAATGCACATAATTCTACCAACTTCCTAAGCTATAAAATGACCAAGAAAAACCAAACTGTGCCCGAAAACAAAAATGCCCCCTAAATTAATTTTTCTAACCTAGAACTAAACAAAAGTTAGTGCCCTGAGTGTCAACATCATTCTAACCAAGTTTTGAATGTTTCGTTCTAACCAAGTTGTAAGTGCTTCAATTTCATTCTAACCAGGTTATGAATGTTTCATTTTGATTCTAATTATGTTGTGAATGTTTCATTCTAACCAAGTTATGAATATTTTTACTTCATTTTAACCAAGTTATGAATATTTCTATTTCATTTAAATCGAGAAGTGAATCTTTTCAATTTATTCTAACCATGTTGTGAGTGTTTCATTCTAACGAAGGTGTGAGTGTTTGCTTTTCATTATAACCAGGTTGTGAATATTTCGTTCTAACCAAGTTGTGAAAGTCTCCATTTCTTTCTATCTAAGTTATAAATGTTTCCATATCATTCTAACCAAGTTGTGAATGTTTTCATTTTATTTTAATGAATTTGTGAATGTTTTTATCTCATTCTAACTAATTTGTGAATGTTTCATTCTGACCAGGTTGTGAATGTTTAATTCTAACTGAGTTGTCATACATCAAATACTTCCACTTCCAAGATGTTTTGTAGGGGATCTCATTCCTTATAGATATATTTCCTAACCTTTGGCATAGATAAGAAGTAAGTACAAATGTATAAATCTTTGAAGAGAGTTGGACAATAGTACCTGGTTTAGAGCATTTTACTTGCCATCTTGGTAGCTCCAAAATGACCACAAAAAAGATAGGGGTGGAAATGATGCAAGATTTCTTTAGCTTCTTAACTTGTGACACATCTCCTCAGCACATGATTGGCATACCTCCTAAACAAGAATGGATAGTCCAAAATGTAGTGCTTGATATTGGCTTGAAATTTCTTCTTCTTTTGGTATGAAAAATTTGGAGTTAGAACTCCACAAGCAAGAAAGGTCACATAATCCATATACCAAGGCAACTTAGCTTGCACCTTGAAGAGACCTTCATCTAGAAAATGTTCTTAAATTTGACCTCCCAAAGATGGCATATGCACTTCAAGTCTTGATAGATAATCTACTACCATGTTCTCACTCTTTTTTTATCCTTGATCTGTAGGTCAAATTCTTGCAAAAGTAAAATCCACTGGATGAATCTAGGCTTGGCATTCTTCTTGATGAAAAGGTACTTAATGGCTGCATGGTCAGTGTGCACTATCACCTTAGAACCCATAATGTATGGGCATAACTTGTCAACCTATAACACCATCGCTATCAATTCTTTCTTCATAGTATTATAATTTTATCGAGCCCAATCTAATGTCTTGCTAGCATAATAGATCACCCAGAAAATATCATCCCTTCTTTGACCTAACATCGCTCCGACAGCATAACCGCTAGCATCACCCATAATCTCAAAGGGGTCCTCCTAATTGGGTGCTACTACTATGAAAACCTTTACCAATCTTTCCTTTAAATTTTCAAAGGCCTCAAGACAATGATTATCAAATGCAAATAGAGAATTTTTCTCAAGCAAGCTTCAAAGAGGCTTGAAAATCTTGAAGAAATCCTTAATAAGGGTTTGATAAAACCTAACATGGCCTAAGAAGCTCCTTACCCCTTTAACATTGGTTAGTGTTGGCAAATTCTCAATAGTAATAATCTTAACTCTATCCACCTTCATACCTTCACAAGAAATCTTGTTACCAAGCACTATAGTGAACCTAAACATGAAATGACATTTTTCCCAATTCAAAGCCAAATTTGTTTCTTGGCATCTTTTCAAGACTAGAGTTAGATTATCCAAGCATGCATCAAAGGGTTTAGCATAAAAACTAAAAATTCATCCATGAATACCTCAATGCATTTGTCCACCTATCCAAAAAGATTGTCATCATGCACCGTTAGAAGGTTTCTAATGCATTGAAAAGATTGAATGGCATCCATCGGAAAGCATATGCTACCATTGGGCTAGTAAAAGTAGTCTTCTCTTGATGTTTTGAGGAATTACAATTTGGTTGTAGTTGGAGTATCCATTCAACAAGCAATAGAAAGAATGCCCCCGCCAACTGGTCCAAGATTTGGTCAGTGAATGGCAAAGGAAAATGGTCCTTTGAGGTGTCCTTGTTAAGGTTCTGATAGTCAAAACAAACCCTTCACTTGGTCACCAATCTTGTAGAATTCCATTCATTGTTTTCATTCCTAACTATAGTAGTTCCTCTTTTCTTACGCACAACTTGCACAAGACTAACCTGTTAAGAGTACAAGATAAGGTAGATAGTGCCGAACTTTAGAAGCTTCAAAATCTCCTCCTTCATAATTTCCTTCATGTTTGGGTTCAACATTCTTTATGCTTGGATTGAGGTCTTATACTTATCCTTCATCAAGATTTTATGCATGCATAATTCTAGACAAATTCCCTTGATGTCAGAGATAGACCGTGCAATGACACTTTTGTGACCCCTTCAAAACTCTTATCTACTTATCCTTGGATGAAGGTTTCAACTCAAGCTTATGACTCTCCTCCTTATCCTTACTTAACATCAACCAGTGAACATCAACCAGTGAACTGCCTTTTTTTTTTGCTTCCAAACTAAGTTTTTCTCAAGAGTTTAAGACACTCAAAGGCGTCATAAATCAAGGCTCTTCCTAAAGAATCCTTCATAAGCAAGAAATTTCTAACACAATAAATCCATTCATTAACTACATCAATCATGAATTATTCCGAACCATCATCATCATGTGCCCTTAGAGCATGAGCCAAATCAAATGTAATCTCCTTATCATTAGCTCTCTAGGTAAGTCTACGTTTCTCTACATGAATGACGGCCTTACCAGTTGCATGGCATGGCCATCCAAGAATGTTAGGCATATTTTGGTCTTCCTCCATATCCAAGACAATGAAATAAATTAGGAAGATGAATTTTCCTACCTTTACCAAAACATCTTCAAGAATACCCATTGGAAAGGTGAGCGATCTATTTGCCAATTGAAGACAAATGGATGAGGGCTTGACATCTCCAAGACCAAGTTTCCAACAAAGAGACAAAGACATCAAGTTAATGCTAGCCCCCAAATAACATAAAGCTCTATCACAATGAAAACAACCAATATCTAAAGGAATAGTAAAACTCGCCAAGTATTTCAATTTTTAAGGCATCTTTCTTTGGATAATGGCACTAGCCTCCTCCTTGATCATGATGAGTTCATTATCAAGGAATATCCTTCTCTTGGTGATGAATTATTTGAGAAATTTTGTGAATTAGGCATCCTCCTTCTTAGACTTGAATATTTGAGGATAACGAAGTCCAACTTGAGTGGGAGGTTGTGGTCTTGAGAAAAGAACTCTTCTCAAGTTAAAGGCTCTTTAGGTTGAGTCACAACATTGTTCTTACTTCTTAACGTGAATTTTTTACATGAATCCGTGGTTTGATATCAATTTCACTTAGAATAAACTTGCTTTATTTCAATTGTCTTATGAAGTGGCAACTTACCTCATTTGATTTTCCAAGTTCTTGATAAATGCTTGAATGTTGGCTTGCATTGTCTTCATCTCCTTCTCCAAAGCATTAATCTTTCTATTTTAACCACTTGCAATACCCCTCACTTAATGCATAAATTAAATCACCATGCCTTTCATGAAGTCTTTCAAAGAAGCATCTGATTCATGATAAGATTTACCTTAAGGATGTAGAGCTTCATCATCTAAAACCTCATTAACCATAGCTTGTTGCACTTTTATTCTTTCTTGATTCTCACTTTGATACCATGCTAGTGAGAGTGGATAGTTGTGCTTGAAGAGATTTGTCCTTGTCCACTTCATATAGTCCATTCCCTTTCCTTGGAGCTCTCTTACCATTCAACTCCAAACTCTTGGCCATGTTGTTTAGCACCTTAAAGGAATTTTCAACATCTTTCAATATAAGAAAGCCATAGGCAATGGCATCCACTTGAAGTCTTGTGTTCAAAGTCAAGCAATTGTAGAATAAATGCAATTGATGTCCTTGGTCAGTGTCTTATATGGGCACCCTATTCACCATCCTCTTGATGCAAACCTAAGCTTCTGACAATGACTCCCACTCATTTTTCTAGAATACAAGCAACTCATTCTTGATCTTAAAAGCCTTTTGTGAAGGGAAGAATCACCAGATGAAAACATCATACAAATCTTGCCAAGTGTGGATGGCGGCTGGTTTTAAGTTCACAAATCACTTCAATGCTTCATCAATAAGAATGAAAGGGAAAAGTCTCATGCTCTTGGCATTTTTACTTGCCCCTTCCAAGTTAAATGTATCATATAACCACACAAACCTTTTGATGTGGTTGTTGGGGTCTGCATCTTGAGCACCACTAAATGGGTGTGCCTCCACATGTTGTAGTACATGGCTTAGGATCCTAAATGCTTGTCCATGAAATGGAACCTACCTTATCATGTTGTTATGGTCTTCCAACATCTGATGGTAAAAGTAATCAAGAACAGGTCTACCTCTACATGTCGCTCCATTTCTAGTTACATTACCACGGCCATTATCCATAACCTCATTCCCTGCATTGTCTCCTAAGTTATCCTCCATGTTGATGGATTATAAAGAATAAGGGTCCTACTCTTCAACTACCTTACTTTTCAACCTTAGCTTCCTCAAGCTTCTTTGAATTTCCAAATCAAATGGAACTAGGTTTGAGCAAGAGCTACAGGTCATGCACTGTAGGAACCTTTAGTGGAAAAAAAATCACAAATGAATAAAATTGAAATTAACTAGTAAACAAGAGTAATCAAGCATTTGATATCCAAAGTAAAATTAAACAACTATCCCCAACAACGACACCAAAAAATTTATTTTGAAATAAGAGCATTAAATTTATAACCCCCAATTCACCCACAAGTATATGGTGTGTTATTGTGTAAGTGGTGAATTCAAGTATCATCCCAAGAGATAGTTTTGATTCTAAATTAAACAACACATAACAACTCAATTAACTAAATTAAATTAAAGTGCAAGTGTTGTAAATTCTAGGTTGACATAAAGAAGAGTAAAAATGTAAATATGGAAATAAAATGCAATGGAAATGAGAGTCCTCACTACACTTACTAAAACTAACATAGATTGGACTAATAAACTAAGCAATCCCCCTAGGATGGTACAACTTAACCTTGCTACCAAAGTTAACTTGAAGAATTTTGGTTGTCACTTCTTAATGTGGTGTAGGGAATCTAAATTCAAGGCCTCTATTTTTCAAGATAAATGCTTCCTCACCTATAATCTAGTCATGAGTTTTCTCAAAGCCACAAGTTAAATTAAGGTGGATTAGGATTGAACCCTTCAATTACACCTAATGGTTCACTTGATTCTCCCTAATCAAACTAACCCATTATGTTCTCCTCTAGTTTTATCACAACTATCTATCTAAAGACAATGATGTGTTTTTTATCCATGTATGAGGTGATCAATCAACCCACATGGATAAGTGAAATGCCTGAAAATGACATTAAGTAACAAATGTCAAATGTACATCCTAGAGAGAAAAAGTAAACTACTCCACAGACATACTCACAACATCTATGAAATTAGAGTATATAACATCTACGAATTATAAATGAAGGATAAAGTAAAACCAAATAAGCCCCCTTTGAAGACTAGTCTCCTAGCTCCTCCAAATGGTGCTCCAAAAGCTCTTCCAAGTAGCTTCAATGGTGGCTCCAAGGAAGAAGAAGATTAAAAAGCCTAGTTCTAAGAGTCAAGTATCCAAAATGTGTATTGGGATCTAAAGTCTTTTAAGGGATAAGGGGGTTTTGTCACCGCCTACAACTTTAGGATAGAATCCCTCCACCAATAGGAAGTAAGAATTCAGAAATGTCGTATGGGACCATTTTATCCCGCCCATGGTGGCACTGTGTCACTGGAGTAGAGCATTTTCTAACACCATGTTGCCCCTGTCATAACTAGTAGTGTTGTGTGACCGCCCAATGGTGTTGCATTGTTGAGCTAAAATTTAAAGTCATAATGGTTTTACTTTTGGCGCCGTGTTGCCAGCCAGTGAGGCCGTAAGCAAGCTTGTATGTTGACTTTTTGCTTGGCCTATTTCCACTTTGCTCACTCTCGTTTCATTCTGATGCTCCTAACATCTTCTCGAACATACAAAATGACAAAAAAAAAAGCAAGAATTAATCAAAGATATGTAGTGGATTGGTAAAATTTTACAGTCAAAACTAACTAAAAGCTAACAAGTTTGACTGACACAAAATGCACCTAACAGATGAATTGTGGTTTATAACACTTGTGTTACTTTTGGGTGCATGCTAGGGCTTACGTGTGCACAAACTATTACTTAATGAAAAAATGAGTAGTATTTTGTGTCTTGGAACATTTTAAATATGACTTAAATGAAATTCTCAAGTGATATTTTCTTTACTTGTTTTATTTATTTGAGTTGCATTGTGAAGATAAGTGCATGCATATATTCTTGCGGAGTGGACTAAGTAACTAGTTACACATAATTTGTTTTAATTTACTAGAAAGTAATAGTTAGCCAATTGTAGTTAAGTGGCATCATAGTCCTTAGAAGCATACAAGTTTATTAACTCAGGGTACAAGGAACCTGTTCTGTCATAGTTTGGTGTCAGAACAAGTCAATGGTCCTATTAGAGGCAATAAGTGAACTAAGATCTAAGTGTTCCTTGTGCTAAGTGTAGTTAGTACTAGTTATAATTTGCTCTGGTGTTATTTTCTAGCTTTGGCTGCAAGTATCATGGTTAATACTTGGTCAAGTGCTAATATATAGGCTTGGGTTTCCGAAAAGGGAACTCGTGACCTTAATTGAGGATATATGAGAGAGGTGGCCGCATTGTTACTTAGGTTAACCTTCAAACGGAGGGGAGACCTTAGAGGACCCTGATGAGTAAGGGCCAAAGTGCAATAAGGCCTACCGGTGCACCAAGGTCAAGGGAGAAATCTCCAACCTCATGGGCAAGTGTAAGGTCAACATCAAATGCGTGAGTGTGTTCAAGTGGACAATGAGGAGGATAGCAAAGAGGAGGATGAAGAGGATATCCACCTCCATAGGAAAAGGCGGATACCTATTATTCTGGGCCATAAGGAGATTTTCATGGTATACCAAAACCTTAAGACTCCTAATTTTAATAGCATGGATGATCCCGATGTTGCCAAGGATTGGTTGTACCAAATAAACAAAATGTTTAGGATGATGAAAATGGATGAAAAGTCTATGGTGGACCTAGTGCCTTTTTTCTTGGAATTTAAAGCATCTTTGTAGTAGAAGGATGTCATGGAGAAGCGTAAGTTTTAAAATTAGGGATGACTCAAACAAATGCCTAAAAAGCTTGATTGGGCCAAATTTGAGAGAATTTTTATGATGAGTTTAATAGAGAGGCTACCCAAGATCAAAAGAGGATTGAGTTTGATGAGTTGATCCAAGAAAATATGATAGTCCATGAATATGAAAATAAATTTAGTTCTTTTTTAAGGTAGGCACCTCATATGCTTAGGAAGGATAAACTTAAGGCAAATAAATTTGTTCATGGACTAAAGGTGGAGTTGAGAAGCTTTTTTGTGGTTGTCAGGGTCCAGACATATCATGAGGCCTTGTAGAAGGCCTTAGCATTGGAAAGGGAGTTGGTGGAGGCAGGGTCCAAGGAGAAGGCCAAATAGCCTATAGTCCTAATGGAAGCTAGATTGTCGGGAAAGAGGCCTAACTAGGGAGGAGAGTAGGGTCCCTCCAAGAATGGTAAAAAAAGGGAAGAGCCAGTACTTAAGGTGCCACAAGGATCATGGTAAGAAACCTTGTGCCCTCGAGACTAATTTGTGCAATTACTACTGTCAGCCTAGACATTGGGCTAGGTAATGCCCAAAGATTAGGAAAGAACAAGGTAAAGGAAGGGCTGGAGCCTTAAGAGTTGGAAATGCACTTACTTGAACCTTTGTGTAATAATGACACTTCGCTTTAATAGGCCAAGCACCAAGGGAGCTAACAACTATGCAAGGTAACTTTAATGTTCAATATAGTAGTATTAAGATTTTATTTGATACTGATATTACTATTTTCTTCATTTCCTTGAGCATGATTCTTAAGGCTAGGATTGCAAAGAACATTGATGGACATGATGAGATTCATTAAAACTGTCGGGAAAAACATTATGTGCACCAATGAAATGATTAAGGGGAATCCTTTAGAGTTAGAGGGATATAATTTTTGTGTGACTTTTGGATTATAATTTCATTCCCTTATGATGTCATCCTTGGAGTGGATTGGTTAAGCAATCATAAGGCCAAGATCAATTATGCAAGTCATAAGGTCACCCTTGAGGATGCCTCTGGGTGTAAAAGTGATATATATGGGCGGTTTGGCAAGTAGTGCCAATAGCTTGCATGTCATGTTTATATAGTTCATTCCCATTGTGAATGAAAAAGAATACTACTCATTGAATGGGGTGGCAGTCAAGAAGAAGCTTAAGGAAATTCAAATAGCCAATTTGTTCCCAAAAGTATTTCCTATAGATCTTCTAGGGTTACCTCCCCAAAGAGAAATTGAATTCTCCATATACTTACAACCTAGGGAAGAACCAATTTTCATACTCCCATATCAAATGTTAGCACTTGAAATGGATGAGCTGAAAAAGCAATTAGAAGAGCTGTTTAAACATTCCTATCATGAAGATAACAAAACACAAGGGTGCTAAGGAATTATGGTTATCACAGGAGGAGTACATTGAAAAAGTATTTCAAAGGTTCAATATGGAAAAAGGCTAAAGAAGTTAACTATCCTCTTGCTAATTGTGTTATGAACAATGCCTTTCACTAATAAAGAGAAGGAAGAAATTCACATAGTACCATATGCTTTAGCAGTTGGAAGTTTGATGTATGTTATAGTATGAACACAACCAGATATTGCTCACTTAGTTGGTACAGTGAGTAGGTTCCTTTCAAGTTTTGGTGAGGATCATTGGACTACAGTAAAATAGATTCTCAAGTATCATCTTAGTTCTTCTAAAAAATATGTTTGTGATTTAGAGATGCAAAGTCTATGGTAATTGGGTAAAAAGATGTAGATATGGAAAGCAATGTTGAGTCAAGAAAGTCTATATCAAGTTACCTGATTACATTTGAAAGGGGAGCTATGTCATGGTAGTTAAGGTTATAAAAGTTTGTTGCTTTTTCAAAACTGCGGCCGAGTTTGTTACAACAACTAAGGCATGTAAAGAGTTGTTTTGAATGAAAAAATTGTTATGAGAACTTAGCTTTCACTAGGAGAAATATTAGTTGCTCCATGAGAGTAAGAGTGCAATTCACCTTAGTAAGAATTCCCCACATAATTCAATATCCAAACATGTTGATGTGAGATATCACTAGATTAGGAATGCGTTTGGGACAAAGCTATTATAGCTTGAGAAGATTAATATTGATGAATATCATATTTGATATGTTAATGAAGAATCTACCAAGGAAAAAGTTTTAATATTGTTGATTGACAACAAGCATGGTGGAACCTCCAATATAAGGCAGGAATGGGAGACTATTGAAAGAAATATTTGGGTCCTGCCCATGTTGAAATTGTTTTAGCTTTTTTTTTTTCTTTTTTTCCCAAAGCATGGGGCTGGTAATAGGTTTGTTTGAAATTGGAACTAATGGACAACAAGGAATAGGCAATTGTCAAAATCATTGGAAGATGGCGTGGGAAATTGGTGAATTAAAAAGCACAAATTTGTAGCAAATACTACAAATGTTGCCATATAAATAGGGATTGGTTATTCAGTTCAGAAACAAAATGAAAAGCCAAAGCAAAAACACATATGTTGTGAGGAAATTTCTTTGTGAGGGAGAT
Source organism: Aquilaria sinensis (assembly GCA_005392925.1). NCBI lineage: Eukaryota > Viridiplantae > Streptophyta > Magnoliopsida > Malvales > Thymelaeaceae > Aquilaria > Aquilaria sinensis. The sequence continues at coordinate 93,300 of SMDT01000092.1, forward strand.
TTATTTTCAAGAATGAAAAAATAGTGAGATATTTATTTGGGGTGTTAGAAAAACACATAAGTGCCATTATTTTAGGTATATCTCAAATCTCTAGAATTTTTTTTCTAAAGAAGTTTCTTTCTTTATAGGCCTGCTATGTTAATAATAGAAGAAAATCAGGAGTCTAGTTAACATAGCTCAAAGTTAAAGGTGAACCACAAAAACTTCTAGTGTCATCTTTATTGATCATCTTACACTTGAATTTATCATCCACTGTACCCAACATATTATTGTTGAAAGCAAAAGAAGAGAATTTTGCACATTTAGTATAGAAAGATATGGGCAAGAATTCTAGTTGGAGTGGAGTAATGGCTGATAGTACTGTTCAAAGACTTGGCATATATACACCCAGTATACTTCTAGATATATAGCACCTTGGCTAGTTTGGTCTCTTATATTATTCGATGCATTGCATGATAAACTTGTACCCATTTTTCCTCTGGATCTAGCAAAATTATGTACTCAAAATCTCATCAAAATTTACAATTATAACCATACCAAAGACCAACTATTACCCCACTTATTTGACAATTTCAAGCTACTTGAAGTTTTAAACTTGGAGGGAAGAGACATGATTGATTGCAAATTAACAAGAAAAATTTGGAACCTAATTCATCTAATGTACCTTTATTTGACACATACATGGATAGTACATAAACTGCTAATAGAACTTAGGGAACTGATGTTACAATAGACATTGGTTTTGAGAGTCAATGGCTATACAAAGTGCTTGACCATGGCATTAAATGTGTTATGGAGATTGGGTAATTGAGGCATTTATATATATCTCAGCTTTGTCATTTCAAAATCATGTTGAGGTCAAGCAACCTCAATAGCCCGCAAACCTTGGTGAACTTTCCCATGGGTATTTGTGATATGGAAGAACTCTTCAAACTCGCAAGTCCTAGGAGCTTAGCATACAGGGCCTCTAATTGTACTAGCGAAAATGATGACCATTGTGGTGAGAGTTGCTTAATAAGTTGCTATTCCAACCTGCTTTCCAACTTAGGCATGAGAAATTGGAAATTAGGAAAGCTACCAACTTAAGGATTCTAGCTTTTAATGAATGGTTCAATGGAAAAAAAAATTGGTTTCCCCAATAGTAGGTTTTCAAAAACTAGAGTCCTTGACCCTTGGTTATTTAGGAGAACTAGAAGAGTTGGAAGTGGATCATAAAGGTTTACCAAGTTTATGTTATCTCTCAAATAAAAGTATTTATGAAATCCAAATGCTTCCAACAACATTAAGCTCTAAACATCCACTTGTGCCTCAAACTTAAGGGTATGCTAGAGAATTTCAATCACTCAATATCATCAACCTTGATCCATCAATAGAAATTATTGTAAATAATATGCTACGTACATGTTACATGTGATTACACATTTTCCTTACAGGAATTTTATATTATAAAAATAGATCTCCCATCTAATAGGCCAAACATTAGAATGACCATTTTTTTAGTTTTTGGTAACTTACAAAGGCCACTGTAGCTTGTACAGGTTTGGATACAAAATTAGTTTGTATAAAAAAAATGGAATTATGCCAATACTGGCCCACTATTCATTGATAAAGAGAAAAAATGGAAAAGAATTCATAACTTAAATTGCCTAATAACTATGAAATTGTTATAGAACTATTTAATAATAAATGCAAGAGGGTAGTGAAGGGTTGAGACTATAAGAATCAACTTAAAGCCTTCATCTCTATTAATAGAAAATTGTTTAATCTCACAGTAGTTAAATGAGTTAAGTTTAAAGATAACATAAATGTAGAGACTAGGAGAGCCTATGGTACAAATATTATTACGTACATTTTTTTTTTACACAATGACTTTTCTGGCGAAACAATATCTAAAAGGTTTTTATCCTATCATATGCAGTCTCCTCTTTATCAGGTGACTGCATTTCTTCTTCAGAAGAAAAAAAATAAAGCAAACCCATTGTAGTTGTTAATGGCAAAACTTCTCCCCAAGACTTTGTCTCTTATCTATTTTTCTCCCTCTTTCTCTCTCTCTCCCCCCTCCCTTCTCTCTCTCTCTCTCTCTCTCTCTCTCTCTCTAACTGCTCCAACTAGTGGTGACACATAAATGAATGATACGGTCACACATTATTGAGATAAGGAGGAAAGTTATGGATCTCATCCATTGGGACATATAATTGGATGTTAGGGTTAGATTTTTGCTCGATTCTTAGCTTAACAACAACTTGCTCTATTTTTTTAATTGAACAAATTTACATTTTGGTTTTTTCAAGGTTTTGGGGAAGCTATTATCTCAGGGTTAATGAAGCATGTGGTGCCATAATCTTCCTAAAAACTTTTGTGGATGAAGCCTTGGTCTAGAAGTACTAGTGGACAACATTGAACTTCAATGGTCTTTTAGAAATGGAGGTTCCACATTGTGTAAGTATTTTTCTATGTTTAACAAAATAATATAAGATTTTGTCAATTTAAAGGTTTAAAGGTACTTAGGGCTAAGAATGTGTAGGCAACACCATGTCCAAACATAAGGGGAAAGCACATATGGAAGTCCTAAAAACTACCTCCACAATTTTTTTGGAGTTTAAAGTTGAAGTGATTGAAAGAAACCCGTAAAAAGATGATTGCCTACTAGGGAAATACTTCCATTACTTTATACATACTTCTAACTATTGAGGAACCTAGGTAAGCACTTCCCTTTCTTCACTCACAATGAATTCTTTCTTTTGTTTTGGGGTTTGAACTCTACTCCATCAAGTGCAATTGCATGAATATTTTTTTTCTATTCCTATACACACCCAGGTGTCCACTATGGTTATTGAATAAATTTCCTAAAAATCTACTGAACATTTCATTTTGATGGTGATGATGGAGAGGGTTAAGTTCTAGAGGGATAAGTATTATCACTCTTCAAATTTGCAAATTTATGTGCTTGAAAGCCACAAATGTGGCTAGAAGCCTTAAAAAGAAGAGGTGGTAGTGTTTTGAAAAAAAATTAAAGATCAGTCTTTATTTACCACCCACATAAATGCTTTTGGATTTGTGAAAATTTATAGTATCTAGATAAATGAACTTTTTCATGAATTGCTTTGCATAATAGATGTTTGCTTGTTGTTTTGCATGTTATATGTCATGTAGCCTAGCTGTTCCACCTTCTTTCAATACTTCTCCTTAAATGTAACCTTATTAGTTTTATTACCTAAGGGTGTGAAGATGAAAGAATGTTGTTCCCTTCAGAACATCAAGCATCCAAAAGTGAGAGCATGCCAAATTTCCCTTTTTAACTACTCATTCGGATTATAAGCCTAGTCTCATGTTCTAGCTAAAGTGGCAGTCTAAGCTTCTAATGAACCTCTTCTATTGATGTTTTTGAAAAAGGAGTGGTCTTTTACTACAATTTAGGGAAGCAAAAAGATTTTTTTAACATAGTATTAAGTGTAAAATTCTCATTAGGATTTCCTTACTCAATCTTCATGCTAATTAACATTATTTCTCTATTATGGTAGCCGAGATTATGGAATTGATGCTAGCTCTAGTATAAGTACAAGTTTGAGAAGTTGATGCAGGCATAGAAGAGAAAGTACACTTTAAAGGATGTCAAGAAAAGGGAAAATGTTCAACCACCTATGCAACATATGCTGAGGTCTAAGAAAATGAACATTAATAAAAGAAGTTGAATTATGTAAGATTGCACTGTTATCTCCTAATTGGATGTGATTGTATACCTATAATTACCTCTTGTAAATATGTATTCTCATTTATTCTATGATTATCTCCTAGACTTTGGATCAAGTTGTACCTAAATCTATAAAAAGCCATGTATATTGACGTTCAACTATGAAAGATACAAAGAATTTTTCCCTTAAAATCTTCATGGTATCATAGTAGGCTTCTCCAATCTGAACCAAATACCATGGCTCCCAAACCACCAAAACATACCACTATACCATCCTCTCCTATTATTCATATCCAGTCTAAAAATTCTAGTTCTAATGTTGGCATAAACCTCACCAAAACCAACTATGACATGTAACCCCAAATCATCAAAATGTGCATTGCTGGCCATGAGAAGCTTGATTATATTATCGATAACTCTTCTCAACCTGACATAAATGATCCCTCTTATTCCAAATGGTATGTAAAAAATATGAAATTTAAAAGTTGATTGCTTATGTTAACAACACCAAATATTATGAAAGGTTATCTCTGTCTTCATACTAATGAAATTTGGAGTGCTCTTGCTAAAGCATTTTGTGATAAATCAGGTGAAACACAAATCCTTGACCTCAATCAACATGCATTGTCACTTCACTAATTTGGTCATTCTCTTCCCACTCATATTGGTGAACTTGTTGAAATATTTCAAGAACTTTATCATCATAACGAAGTTGACATGAAAGATCATGATGATGTAATTATGTATAAGGCATCCATTGGAAAATTGAGGATACACATTTTCTTGAATACTCTTGACACTAAAATTGAACAAGTGATAAGGAAAATTCTTTGCATGGATCCAAGTTCAGATCTCGATCACACATATGCCCATGTCTATCAAGAAGCAAATCATAAGGCTTTTCTAATTGGTGATCGAATTACCTCTGATTCTGTGGCTATGTTAGCCCGATGAAGCACATCATCTACCTAACAAGTCAACACTGGTGCTACACCATCTTCTTCAACCATAACTTCTCACAACTTTGACACTGTAAACAAGCAAAATGGATCATCTAGAAATTGTACTCATTGTGGTGGAATGGGACACACTCAAATTTGATGCTTCAACTAAATTGGGTAGGACCCTTCCAAGGTTCCAAAACATATGTAAAAAATTGTAACAAAAATGACATCTATTTCTAATGCCATAGCAGAATCATCTACACAAAATTTTGTTGCCTTATATACTTGTTTGAATCTGCCAAGTAAGTCTTTTGGTTGTTTTGCTGCCATTGGATTTTGTACATGGATTTTGTACATGGATTATTGATTCTAGGTCAACAGATCATATGCAAATATCACGTTTGTTTCAAACTTGAAACCATCTGAAAAATCTATTGTGTCTACAAGCAAAAGTACCGAGGCTAATATCATTGGTAAAGGTTCATGCTCTCTAGATAAACTCAACATAGGCTTTGTCCTTACAGTCTCATCCCTTAATTTTAATCTAATTTCTGTCTCAAATTTCTACTTCACTGAATTGTGTCATACTTATTTGGCATGATTATTTTTTTTTCAAGGACATCAGGACTAGGAGGATGATTAGGTGTGGTACTAGAAAAAGGAAGCTTTATTATCGCTACTAGTTTAGCCTTTAGTTCTAATATTTGATTTGACATAAATGTCTTGGACAAGTCTTATTTGGGTATTTAAAATATTTGTTTCCTAACTTATTCTCAAAAACATCTCTGTCATTGTTTACATGTGAATTAGCAAGGAGCACATTGTTCCTTTCCTAATAAGCTTGAAAAATAAGTTCTTTTCCATTTATGCTTGTACATTGATGTTTAGGGTCTTACAAAAATCCAAACATTGAATGGATCTTGATGGTTTGTTTCTTTCATTGATTATTATAGTTGCATGACTTGGGTGTGTCTGATAAAGAAAAAACAAGATGTTTTCTCACTATTCAAATAATTTAATTCAATGGTTGCCACTTGGTACAAAAACTCCATTCAAGCTCTTTGTATTAGCAATAGAGGATAATTTCTCAATAATGAACTGAAGCAATTCTTACATCTTTAGGGCTTCACTCATCAAACCACCTTGCCCTAGTCCCCTCAACATAATAGGGTTGTAGAAAGAAAAAGCTGACACTTTTTGGAAATGGTTCAAGTCACATTATTTGAAGCCAATATGCTTCTTCATTATTATAGAGAATTACTTACTGTTGCATCTTATGTGATAAACCATATCCTTTCCCACAACTTAAACTTTTATACTCAGCTTGAAACACTAAATTGCCTCACCACTAGCATCAAATCCATCGACAAAATTTTTTACATATATTGCATTTGTCCATATATCAAGCCATGCATGCCATAAACTCCAACGTCCTCGTGCTTTTTTATGGGTCTTTGTCAAGTTTGGTCTTCACCAAAAAGGATATAGATGTTTTCACTCACCAACTTGCAAGATGTCTATTACCATGAATGTCAAATTCCAAGAACATTAGATGTATTTTTTTGTATCCTTGATTGTAAGTTAGGGGAGAAAAGTATTGACTTATAGTCCCTTAGCCATAAAAGTGAAAGTGTGAACCACAGTTTGCCTAAACCTAAACTTGAACCGGTGGAACCTGAACTTGAAATAGATGAATAGTAATGCTTCCTAAACTACCCATAAAAAATATAGAATTGTGGAATTTCAACTATACAAGAACTAAAGGCAAGTGCACCTATTGCCCCATAGCATAACATTGGCAAGTATCAAGATTCTACTTGGTCTGAGATTGACTACCCTACTACATCATCTTTGTATTATCTAGTTGATATATTGAGATGATTATTAAACTAACTAAGAACAAAAACAAATTAAACTGCTAAAGTAACCAATAAATTGAAAGGAATAAGAAACAAAATGAATGATTCAATAATCAATAGAAATCATGCTTAGATATGAATCCCTCTAGAAATCCCTTGCCAACAGCTTGTGCTTTGACTTACTCCTTATATAGTTTTACTTAGACCTTGGAGAACGTCTAGATTAGTGTAACTCCACTCTTAAGGCAACTACACCTTGCCTTCAAGTTGATTGATCAAAATCTCTTCTTGACTAAAACCCCTAAAAAAAATGCATTACTCACTTACTGAGTCTCAAGACTGTGTTTGACCCTAGTTCAGATATCTTATGTTGACCTATGTCCTGTGTTTTCCTCTTGTTTAGATATCTTATGTCGATCTATGTCTACGCATGCATGCAATCCATTTCTACCCAGACGGTGATCAAATCCAACATACAAGCATTTAGTTTGAAATGTTCAAAATCAACCATTGAATCAATAGGCTAGCTACTATTAATCCAACAACTTGAAGAACATATGAGTAGATTGCAAGAAACTATATTTGATTAAACCAAAAAAATCATAAAAAAGTAATCATTCAAGTGTTCATCCACTTTAAGGATGAGCAAGAAATTAGAACATCTTGCAGAAAAATAAACACAACAATAATAAAAAAAACTAGAATTAGTAGACACCATTTCTAGGAATCTTCTCATCCAAGAAATCTTTGCTTTGCTGCGATTCAAAGGATGTTGATCATCCGAAGTTGCTTCATTAACATTCTACTAAGAACCCTATGTTAAAATTGTTGTCTAACTATTCAACCTCTTTTCTCTATCTTTTTCAAAATTGTAAAAAAATTATGAAGAAAATCTATAAGCAGCCTACACTATCTCAGAGAAGGTAGTGACCTAAGTTGTGTCTCGTCTCTGGATACAAAATTTCATGATTTAATTAATGACATCGTTCCAACCACAGGCATGGGTTTAACATAGGGGTGACTCCTTTGAACACTAGCATGCTGGCTGCCAAAACACAAGCAGAGAAGATACAAGGCTGTGACCTAGGGAATATCTGCTTAGAATTCTCCAAAATCTTTAGATTTTGGCTCCAATCTTCATGAAATCCTTTTTAATTTCATAGGAGATAAAGTATGACTAAAAAATAAAATATGAATCAATTAAGCACCAATTCTTACCAAAAACCAATCAACAGAGAAACAAATGCTAATGAAAAGCATAGTAAAAATTTGTGTCATTAAGCACATATCAAACAAGTGGATACAACCATTAAAACAATGGCATTTGAACTTGCACCATGCGATCAAAATAATAGAGTTGAAGCAGATATAGCCCAACGGCAATCATTACCTTCACTTGCTGCTTCTGTTCCACAAGAGTCATCTTCACAAGTTCAACCTCAATTAAATCTTAAACCTTTACTTTGGGCACTTCTAAAGCGCACAATAAGAGGAGTTCTTAGCGTTAGTTTTAAACCTGTGCTTGATTCTACTCCTTAATACCTAGTAATTAATTATGTATCTTACAATAGATTGTCACAGACCTATGAATCAATTGCAAACCAACTATCTACTATACATATTCATAATAGTGTTGAAGAAGCCTTGGAAGATTCCAGGTGGAAAGATGCAATGAATGAAGAGATGACATTTCCACAAAAGAATGCAACAACGGAGGTGGTTGATTTACTGGATGGAAAATAACTTGTTGGATGTCGATGAATATTTACAATCAAATATAAGGCTAATGGAGGAATTGAATGCTTTAAAGTTTGGATGGTTGCTAAGGGATACAGTCAAACATATGTGATTGATTATGGAGAGACTTTTGCACTAGTCACCAAAAGAAATACTTTCCATGTTCTCTTATCATTGGCCGCAAATCTTGGTTGGCACTTACGTTAATTTGATGCTAAGAATGCTTCCATACATGGCTCACAAAGAGAAAGTACACATGGAATTGCCTCTAGGATGCAAGGTATAGGTGGATGGAAGAGAGCAAGTATGTAGGGTGTGGAAATCATGATTCGACAGATTTAAAAGTTTAATAAAGGCATTTATATATCAACAGAGTAGTTATGATCGTACTGCCATCATAAAGCACAGTATAGGGAAGCTCACGATGCTTATTAAATATGTTGATGATATGAGTGTGAGAGGAAATGTTGTTACTGAAAAAATGGCTTTGTAGACTTATCTCTCACAAGAATTTGAAATGAAAGATCTTGAACTCTTAAAATACATTTTTTTTAGGAATTAAGGTGTTGAGGTCTAAAAAATATATATATTTGTTACAACAGAAATATACAGTAGATTTACTAAAGGAAGCTAGCATGCTAGCATGTAAACCCAATAAAACTCCTGCTACTAAAAATGTCAAGTTGGGTACATTTCTAGATCGTATTCTTACAAATAAAAGGTAGTACCAAAGGCTGAATAGTTAATGTATCTTACTCATACTAGACCTGATCTAGCATACTCTCTAAATGTTGTTAGCCAATATATGCACTCTTCAAGTGAAGAACATGTGAAGGCCATACTACATATCTTACAGTATTTAAAGTTGTTTGTAGGTAAAAAGATCATGTTTCCTAAAGATGTTGATTTATCTGTTAAAGGCTACACACTAGTACTGATCAAGCTGGTTTGATTTCTTATAAGCACTCAACTACAGGATACTTGACATTTTTAGAGGAATTTTGGTTATATGGTGAAGCAAAAAAACAACGAGTTATAGCTAAACACAAAGGAATGGCTAGATCAAGTGCAGAAGCTAAATTCGAAGGTATGGCCAAAGGAGTGTGTGAGCTATTAAGGATTAAAAATCTATTGCGGGAACAAAAAATACTACACTAACTTTCGATGAAGTTTAATTTTTGATAGCAAGGTTACACGTGACATAACTTATAATCTTGTTCAACATTACTGCACAAAAGTATGTAAAGATTGATAGACATTTTATTAAAGAACATCTAGAAGCAAAGGTAATTAAGGTTCCTCATGTTCGATCTGAGGACCAACTTGTAGATATCCTAACTAAGGTAGTATCAAGCAAAGTCTTCCACCAAGCTTTAGACAAGTTGAGCACGCGATATGTTTATGCACCAACTTGAAGGGTGAGTGTAGAAGATTGCATTACCATCTCCTAATTGGTTGTAATTGTATACTTGTAGTTCTGTCAAGTAAATATGTATTCTTATCTCTTCTATGTTTATCTCGTATACTTCCGATTGAGTTGTACACAAGTTTTTAAAAGGCCATATATATTGGTGTTCAAGTATAAAAGATGTACAAAACTTTTCCCTCAAAATCTTCATGATTGAGGTTCCTCATACACTTGCAGCTTCGGGATTGAGGTTCCCTCCCATAAGAGAATACATTTAAAGAAATTCAGGAGTAATTCCCCAAGGGCTAGGAAAGCAATTACGACACCTAGGTTTGACTGGATATCTTTTTTGTGGTCTTCATGAGAATTTTAGGATTTGCAAGTTGATTATAACTATTATACACTCCTTAACATGCCAAAATTGTTACCACAGGTTGAATTCCTTCTTCGCCTAAATTCCCTGTTTCCTTGAACTGAATATTAAGTCTCATAGTTTTCAGTTCAAATCATGAATCTTACTAGACTAAGTTGATTTCAACATGAACTAAAATTTTTTAATTCAAACCCTACATCTTATCATATCAATTAGATTTTAGCAATAAATTCACCTCGAGATTTTATCAAATCCATTCTAATCAAATTTTTAGGAATTATTATATTTTTTGTTTAAACAAATAGTTTACTTACAAAAAAAAGTTATTTTGTGGCTCATAAATGTAATCCCCTAACTTTACAAAATTCCTAGCATTGGAATGTGTACCTATAATTTTATTTTGGGTTTTTTTGCAATTACCCCTAAACATAAAGGGTTATTACACTGGCCCCCTCATGGTTTCAAAACCTACACTTGCCCCATTAAAATTTAAACATCGTTAGTCAAACTATTGGCAGAGGTCTTTGACCTCTTTGAACAGCAAACCAAAAAACTAGTCGAGTAAGTAAAAGGGTAAAGGATTGAATTGCGAGTGAGTTTGAGAAGGATAAAGAAGTGGTTGATGCATTTGAATAGGCCTTTGAGTTTGATGATAACAATGATGATGAATGGATTCCAAAGGTGGATTGAGCTTCAGAGAGGGAAGGTGAAGACCTTGTTGAGGAAAAAGATTTTGAGAATGATGAATGGAGTGATTACAATGACTCTTCAAAAGATGGATACACAATTGATGAGGATAGCAGGATAGTAAAGAAAAAAGGCAAGAAGTTTGACCCAACATGTAGAGTGAAGGGCAAAGAATTCACAAGGACTCAAGATGGAAAAAATGTATTTGAGCAATATCATGTACTCAAACATGTCTATCAGTTTAGAACTATTTTGAGGGATTATTGTGTAGAGGAAGGCTATGACTTAGAAAGAGTGAAAAATAAGAAGTATCTGGTTAGGGCCTACTGTAAGGTGAAATTTTTGAGTGGGAGATATATGCTTTTCTTCTTATAGATGAGGTCACTTTCTTGGTAAAGACACTGAGAAACAAGTATAGTTGCATTCAGCCATCAAAAATCAAGGTTCCAAATGCTAAATAGATCTCACAGCAGCTTGATTCACCAATCAAGTCAAATCCAAACAATAGCTACAATTCCATGAATCTAGTTTTAATGGATAGATTTAGAATTAAAGAACATTGGATGCAATTGTATAAAGCTAAAAGGCTTGGTAGGGATGATAATGTAGCACATCATGCTATATCTTACTCATATTTGTGGTAGTATTGTCAAGTTGTTCAAGAAACTAATCCTAGCTGTTGAGTGGCAATTGAACTGTATGAAAGACAAAACCCTGAAGTTGAACCTTGTACTTGCAAAAGAATTTTTTTATTATTTTATGCAATGAAAAAAGGATTTCTAGGTGGTTGTAGGCCATTTATTGGTTTGGATGGTGCTTTTCTTAATGGTCCATTTGGTAGGATTCTACAATCAGTTGTTACATTTTATGGGAACAATGGTATACTGCCTTTGGCATTTGGGGTTGTGGAGGCTAAATGTAGAGAAATTTAGAGTTTTTTTCTTAAGAGAACTATAGTGCCATATTGAAGATGGACCATGGGTTTTCATGATTGATAAATATAAGGTAGCTTTTATTTGAAGTTGTTTGTGTTAATTAATGAACTTCTTAGAATTATGTGTATGTTAATCTTCTTAATTATTTTTTATTCCAAATATGAAGGGATTGTTACAAGCCATTACTGATTTATTTCCTAACAACAAACATAGGCGATATGCTAGGCATTTGTATGCCAACCGCAGGGCAAAATTTCTAGGGTTGTACTTGAGATTTCAGTTTTGGAAAGCTACAAAATCATATACTGAGTGGAATTTTAAGGAAGCAATCAAAGAGATGAATAATGAGAAGGTGGAATAATGGTTAAGATCCAAACTTGCTAAACAGTGGTCTAGGGTTGGGTTCGATTCCTGGTCTAAGAGTGAACATATGACCAACAATATGATGAAATCTTTTAATGCTTATGACACGACCCCTTATGGGCCTGCCTAGGAAACCTATGGTAATATGTCCCACCGTAGTCACAAATAGCTAATTGATTATGTGTCCACTAATTAGAACATAATGTTATAACGTTCCTAGCGAAATACTTGACGAGTGGGGTAAGTTTGTAAATCCCTAGCATAAATACCTTAATTAGAAGTGAATTAGCAAAATCAAACAAGTTATTAAAGGTTTAGTAAATTTCGAGTGGTTTCTGGCACTAGGTTTGCTCAGGGGTAAAATGGTTATTTTGCACCTTTGATGGTCAGGATGAGTCTTGGGGGTAAAAAAATAACGTTTTAAAAACCAAAACCTAAGCTAATTAAGTTTTTCTTAAGTAGTTAAATGCCCTAGTTACTATTTGGGGAAGGGTATTTTTGAAAAACTTAAAAAGTTTGGGGATGAAGTATTTGGCCTATTTAAACATGTTGGAAGGGTTAAGCTACCACTTTTCATTCCATTTCAACCCCAAAATTCGCAGCCATCTATTCCTTTCTTCAGTTTTTCTTCAAATCTTCACAAATCCATGATTTCTTAATGAAATTAGAAGGTTTTTTAGATGCCCAAGTGAAGGAAAGCTTGCTTTGCTCTTGTTTTGTGGTTTACTAGCTTGTTCGGACATTTTTGTGCAGGGCTTGTTACAAGCCATTACTGATATATTTCTTAACAACAAACATAGGCGATATGCTAGGCATTTGTATGCCAACCGCAGGGCAAAATTTCTAGGGTTGTACTTGAGATTTCAATTTTGGAAAGCTACAAAATCATATACTGAGTGGAATTTTAAGGAAGCAATCAAAAAGATGAATAATGAGAAGGTGGAATAATGGTTAAGATCCAAACTTGCTAAACAGTGGTCTAGGGTTGGGTTTGATTCCTGGTCTAAGAGTGAACATATGACCAACAATATGATGAAATCTTTTAATGCTTATGACACGACCCCTTATGGGCCTGCCTAGGAAACCTATGGTAATATGTCCCACCGTAGTCACAAATAGCTAATTGATTATGTGTCCACTAATTAGAACATAATGTTATAATGTTCCTAGCGAAATACTTGACGAGTGGGGTAAGTTTGTAAATCCCTAGCATAAATACCTTAATTAGAAGTGAATTAGCAAAATCAAGCAAGTTATTAAAGGTTTAGTAAATTTCGAGTGGTTTCTGGCACTAGGTTTGCTCAGGGGTAAAATGGTTATTTTGCACCTTTGATGGTCAGGATGAGTCTTGGGGGTAAAAAAATAACATTTTTAAAAACCAAAACCTAAGCTAATTAAGTTTTTCTTAAGTAGTTAAATGCCCTAGTTACTATTTGGGGAAGGGTATTTTTGAAAAACTTAAAAAGTTTGGGGATGAAGTATTTGGCCTATTTAAACTTGTTGGAAGGGTTAAGCTACCACTTTTCATTCCATTTCAACCCCAAAATTCGCAGCCATCTATTCCTTTCTTCAGCTTCTCTTCAAATCTTCACAAATCCATGATTTCTTAATGAAATTAGAAGGTTTTTTAGATGCCCAAGTGAAGGAAAGCTTGCTTTGCTCTTGTTTTGTGGTTTACTAGCTTGTTCGGACATTTTTGTGCAGGGCTTGTTACAAGCCATTACTGATATATTTCCTAACAACAAACATAGGCGATATGCTAGGCATTTGTATGCCAACCGTAGGGCAAAATTTCCAGGGTTGTACTTGAGATTTCAGTTTTGGAAAGCTACAAAATCATATACTGAGTGGAATTTTAAGGAAGCAATCAAAGAGATGAATGAGAAGGTGGAATAATGGTTAAGATCCAAACTTGCTAAACAGTGGTCTAGGGTTGGGTTCGATTCCTGGTCTAAGAGTGAACATATGACCAACAATATGATGAAATCTTTTAATGCTTATGACATGACCCCTTATGGGCCTGCCTAGGAAACCTATGGTAATATGTCCCACCGTAGTCACAAATAGCTAATTGATTATGTGTCCACTAATTAGAACATAATGTTATAACGTTCCTAGCGAAATACTTGACGAGTGGGGTAAGTTTGTAAATCCCTAGCATAAATACCTTAATTAGAAGTGAATTAGCAAAATCAAACAAGTTATTAAAGGTTTAGTAAATTTCGAGTGGTTTCTGGCACTAGGTTTGCTCAGGGGTAAAATGGTTATTTTGCACCTTTGATGGTCAGGATGAGTCTTGGGGGTAAAAAAATAACGTTTTAAAAACCAAAACATAAGCTAATTAAGTTTTTCTTAAGTAGTTAAATGCCCTAGTTACTATTGGGGAAGGGTATTTTTGAAAAACTTAAAAAGTTTGTGGATGAAGTATTTGGCCTATTTAAACTTGTTGGAAGGGTTAAGCTACCACTTTTCATTCCATTTCAACCCCAAAATTCGCAGCCATCTATTCCTTTCTCCAGCTTCTCTTCAAATCTTCACAAATCCATGATTTCTTAATGAAATTAGAAGGTTTTTTAGATGCCCAAGTGAAGGAAAGCTTGCTTTGCTCTTGTTTTGTGGTTTACTAGCTTGTTCAGACATTTTTGTGCAGGGATTGTTACAAGCCATTACTGATATATTTCCTAACAACAAACATAGGCGATATGCTAGGCATTTGTATGCCAACCGCAGGGCAAAATTTCTAGGGTTGTACTTGAGATTTCAGTTTTGGAAAGCTACAAAATCATATACTGAATGGAATTTTAAGGAAGCAATCAAAGAGATGAATAATGAGAAGGTGGAATAATGGTTAAGATCCAAACTTGCTAAACAGTGGTCTAGGGTTGGGTTCGATTCCTGGTCTAAGAGTGAACATATGACCAACAATATGATGAAATCTTTTAATGCTTATGACACGACCCCTTATGGGACTGCCTAGGAAACCTATGGTAATATGTCCCACCGTAGTCACAAATAGCTAATTGATTATGTGTCCACTAATTAGAACATAATGTTATAATGTTCCTAGCGAAATACTTGACGAGTGGGGTAAGTTTGTAAATCCCTAGCATAAATACCTTAATTAGAAGTGAATTAGCAAGATCAAACAAGTTATTAAAGGTTAGTTGGTTTGAAGTGGTTTATGGCACTAGGTTTGCTCAGGGGTAAAATGGTTATTTTGCACCTTTGAGGGTTGGGATGAGTCTTGGGAGTAAAAAAAATGATGTTTTAAAAACCAAATCCTAAGTTAATTAAGTTTTTCTTAAGTAGTGTTAATGTTACCTAGTTACTATTTGGGGAAGGGTATTTTTGAAAAACTTAAAAAGTTTGGGGATGAAGTATTTGGCCTATTTAAACTTGTTGGAAGGGTTAAGCTACCACTTTTCATTCCATTTCAACCCCAAAATTCACAGCCATCTATTCCTTTCTCCAGCTTCTCTTCAAATCTTCACAAATCCATGATTTCTTAATGAAATTAGAAGGTTTTTTAGATGCCCAGGTGAAGGAAAGCTTGCTTTGCTCTTGTTTTGTGGTTTACTAGCTTTGTTCAGACATTTTTGTGCAGGGATTGTTACAAGCCATTACTGATATATTTCCTAACAACAAACATAGGCGATATGCTAGGCATTTGTATGCCAACCGCAGGGCAAAATTTCTAGGGTTGTACTTGAGATTTCAGTTTTGGAAAGCTACAAAATCATATACTGAATGGAATTTTAAGGAAGCAATCAAAGAGATGAATAATGAGAAGGTGGAATAATGGTTAAGATCCAAACTTGCTAAACAGTGGTCTAGGGTTGGGTTCGATTCCTGGTCTAAGAGTGAACATATGACCAACAATATGATGAAATCTTTTAATGCTTATGACACGACCCCTTATGGGACTGCCTAGGAAACCTATGGTAATATGTCCCACCGTAGTCACAAATAGCTAATTGATTATGTGTCCACTAATTAGAACATAATGTTATAATGTTCCTAGCGAAATACTTGACGAGTGGGGTAAGTTTGTAAATCCCTAGCATAAATACCTTAATTAGAAGTGAATTAGCAAAATCAAACAAGTTATTAAAGGTTTAGTAAATTTCGAGTGGTTTCTGGCACTAGGTTTGCTCAGGGGTAAAATGGTTATTTTGCACCTTTGATGGTCAGGATGAGTCTTGGGGGTAAAAAAATAACGTTTTAAAAACCAAAACATAAGCTAATTAAGTTTTTCTTAAGTAGTTAAATGCCCTAGTTACTATTGGGGAAGGGTATTTTTGAAAAACTTAAAAAGTTTGTGGATGAAGTATTTGGCCTATTTAAACTTGTTGGAAGGGTTAAGCTACCACTTTTCATTCCATTTCAACCCCAAAATTCGCAGCCATCTATTCCTTTCTTCCGTTTCTCTTCAAATCTTCACAAATCCATGATTTCTTAATGAAATTAGAAGGTTTTTTAGATGCCCAAGTGAAGGAAAGCTTGCTTTGCTCTTGTTTTGTGGTTTACTAGCTTGTTCAGACATTTTTGTGCAGGGATTGTTACAAGCCATTACTGATATATTTCCTAACAACAAACATAGGCGATATGCTAGGCATTTGTATGCCAACCGCAGGGCAAAATTTCTAGGGTTGTACTTGAGATTTCAGTTTTGGAAAGCTACAAAATCATATACTGAATGGAATTTTAAGGAAGCAATCAAAGAGATGAATAATGAGAAGGTGGAATAATGGTTAAGATCCAAACTTGCTAAACAGTGGTCTAGGGTTGGGTTCGATTCCTGGTCTAAGAGTGAACATATGACCAACAATATGATGAAATCTTTTAATGCTTATGACACGACCCCTTATGGGCCTGCCTAGGAAACCTATGGTAATATGTCCCACCGTAGTCACAAATAGCTAATTGATTATGTGTCCACTAATTAGAACATAATGTTATAATGTTCCTAGCGAAATACTTGACGAGTGGGGTAAGTTTGTAAATCCCTAGCATAAATACCTTAATTAGAAGTGAATTAGCAAAATCAAACAAGTTATTAAAGGTTTAGTAAATTTCGAGTGGTTTCATGGCACTAGGTTTGCTCGGGGGTAAAATGGTTATTTTGCACCTTTGATGGTCAGGATGAGTCTTGGGGGTAAAAAAATAACAGTTTAGAAACCAAAACCTAAGCTAATTAAGTTTTTCTTAAGTAGTTAAATGCCCTAGTTACTATTTGGGGAAGGGTATTTTTGAAAAACTTAAAAAGTTTGGGGATGAAGTATTTGGCCTATTTAAACTTGTTGGAAGGGTTAAGCTACCACTTTTCATTCCATTTTAACCCCAAAATTCACAGCCATCTATTCCTTTCTCCAGCTTCTCTTCAAATCTTCACAAATCCATGATTTCTTAATGAAATTAGAAGGTTTTTTAGATGCCCAGGTGAAGGAAAGCTTGCTTTGCTCTTGTTTTGTGGTTTACTAGCTTGTTCAGACATTTTTGTGCAGGGATTGTTACAAGCCATTACTGATATATTTCCTAACAACAAACATAGGCGATATGCTAGGCATTTGTATGCCAACCGCAGGGCAAAATTTCTAGGGTTGTACTTGAGATTTCAGTTTTGGAAAGCTACAAAATCATATACTGAGTGGAATTTTAAGGAAGCAATCAAAGAGATGAATAATGAGAAGGTGGAATAATGGTTAAGATCCAAACTTGCTAAACAGTGGTCTAGGGTTGGGTTCGATTCCTGGTCTAAGAGTGAACATATGACCAACAATATGATGAAATCTTTTAATGCTTATGACACGACCCCTTATGGGCCTGCCTAGGAAACCTATGGTAATATGTCCCACCGTAGTCACAAATAGCTAATTGATTATGTGTCCACTAATTAGAACATAATGTTATAATGTTCCTAGCGAAATACTTGACGAGTGGGGTAAGTTTGTAAATCCCTAGCATAAATACCTTAATTAGAAGTGAATTAGCAAAATCAAACAAGTTATTAAAGGTTTAGTAAATTTCGAGTGGTTTCTGGCACTAGGTTTGCTCAGGGGTAAAATGGTTATTTTGCACCTTTGATGGTCAGGATGAGTCTTGGGGGTAAAAAAAATAACAGTTTAGAAACCAAAACCTAAGCTAATTAAGTTTTTCTTAAGTAGTTAAATGCCCTAGTTACTATTTGGGGAAGGGTATTTTTGAAAAACTTAAAAAGTTTGGGGATGAAGTATTTGGCCTATTTAAACTTGTTGGAAGGGTTAAGCTACCACTTTTCATTCCATTTCAACCCCAAAATTCACAGCCATCTATTCCTTTCTCCAGCTTCTCTTCAAATCTTCACAAATCCATGATTTCTTAATGAAATTAGAAGGTTTTTTAGATGCCCAGGTGAAGGAAAGCTTGCTTTGCTCTTGTTTTGTGGTTTACTAGCTTGTTCAGACATTTTTGTGCAGGGATTGTTACAAGCCATTACTGATATATTTCCTAACAACAAACATAGGCGATATGCTAGGCATTTGTATGCCAACCGCAGGGCAAAATTTCTAGGGTTGTACTTGAGATTTCAGTTTTGGAAAGCTACAAAATCATATACTGAATGGAATTTTAAGGAAGCAATCAAAGAGATGAATAATGAGAAGGTGGAATAATGGTTAAGATCCAAACTTGCTAAACAGTGGTCTAGGGTTGGGTTCGATTCCTGGTCTAAGAGTGAACATATGACCAACAATATGATGAACTCTTTTAATGCTTATGACATGACCCCTTATGGGCCTGCCTAGGAAACCTATGGTAATATGTCCCACCGTAGTCACAAATTGCTAATTGATTATGTGTCCACTAATTAGAACATAATGTTATAACATTCCTAGCAAAATACTTGACAAGTGGGGTAAGTTTGTAAATCCCTAGCATAAATACCTTAATTAGAAGTGAATTAGCAAAATCAAACAAGTTATTAAAGGTTTAGTAAATTTCGAGTGGTTTCTGGCACTAGGTTTGCTCAGGGGTAAAATGGTTATTTTGCACCTTTGATGGTCAGGATGAGTCTTGGGGGTAAAAAAATAACAGTTTAGAAACCAAAACCTAAGCTAATTAAGTTTTTCTTAAGTAGTTAAATGCCCTAGTTACTATTTGGGGAAGGGTATTTTTGAAAAACTTAAAAAGTTTGGGGATGAAGTATTTGGCCTATTTAAACTTGTTGGAAGGGTTAAGCTACCACTTTTCATTCCATTTCAACCCCAAAATTCACAGCCATCTATTCCTTTCTCCAGCTTCTCTTCAAATCTTCACAAATCCATGATTTCTTAATGAAATTAGAAGGTTTTTTAGATGCCCATGTGAAGGAAAGCTTGCTTTGCTCTTGTTTTGTGGTTTACTAGCTTGTTCAGACATTTTTGTGCAGGGATTGTTACAAGCCATTACTGATATATTTCCTAACAACAAACATAGGCGATATGCTAGGCATTTGTATGCCAACCGCAGGGCAAAATTTCTAGGGTTGTACTTGAGATTTCAGTTTTGGAAAGCTACAAAATCATATACTGAATGGAATTTTAAGGAAGCAATCAAAGAGATGAATAATGAGAAGGTGGAATAATGGTTAAGATCCAAACTTGCTAAACAGTGGTCTAGGGTTGGGTTCGATTCCTGGTCTAAGAGTGAACATATGACCAACAATATGATGAAATCTTTTAATGCTTATGACATGACCCCTTATGGGACTGCCTAGGAAACCTATGGTAATATGTCCCACCGTAGTCACAAATAGCTAATTGATTATGTGTCCACTAATTAGAACATAATGTTATAACGTTCCTAGCGAAATACTTGACGAGTGGGGTAAGTTTGTAAATCCCTAGCATAAATACCTTAATTAGAAGTGAATTAGCAAAATCAAACAAGTTATTAAAGGTTTAGTAAATTTCGAGTGGTTTCTGGCACTAGGTTTGCTCAGGGGTAAAATGGTTATTTTGCACCTTTGATGGTCAGGATGAGTCTTGGGGGTAAAAAAATAACAGTTTAGAAACCAAAACCTAAGCTAATTAAGTTTTTCTTAAGTAGTTAAATGCCCTAGTTACTATTTGGGGAAGGGTATTTTTGAAAAACTTAAAAAGTTTGGGGATGAAGTATTTGGCCTATTTAAACTTGTTGGAAGGGTTAAGCTACCACTTTTCATTCCATTTCAACCCCAAAATTCGCAGCCATCTATTCCTTTCTTCAGTTTCTCTTCAAATCTTCACAAATCCATGATTTCTTAATGAAATTAGAAGGTTTTTTAGATGCCCAAGTGAAGGAAAGCTTGCTTTGCTCTTGTTTTGTGGTTTACTAGCTTGTTCAGACATTTTTGTGCAGGGATTGTTACAAGCCATTACTGATATATTTCCTAACAACAAACATAGGCGATATGCTAGGCATTTGTATGCCAACCGCAGGGCAAAATTTCTAGGGTTTACTTGAGATTTCAGTTTTGGAAAGCTACAAAATCATATACTGAGTGGAATTTTAAGGAAGCAATCAAAGAGATGAATAATTAGAAGGTGGAATAATGGTTAAGATCCAAACTTGCTAAACAGTGGTCTAGGGTTGGGTTCGATTCCTGGTCTAAGAGTGAACATATGACCAACAATATGATGAAATCTTTTAATGCTTATGACACGACCCCTTATGGGACTGCCTAGGAAACCTATGGTAATATGTCCCACCGTAGTCACAAATAGCTAATTGATTATGTGTCCACTAATTAGAACATAATGTTATAACGTTCCTAGCAAAATACTTGACGAGTGGGGTAAGTTTGTAAATCCCTAGCATAAATACCTTAATTAGAAGTGAATTAGCAAAATCAAACAAGTTATTAAAGGTTTAGTAAATTTCGAGTGGTTTCTGGCACTAGGTTTGCTCAGGGGTAAAATGGTTATTTTGCACCTTTGATGGTCAGGATGAGTCTTGGGGGTAAAAAAATAACGTTTTAAAAACCAAAACCTAAGCTAATTAAGTTTTTCTTAAGTAGTTAAATGCCCTAGTTACTATTTGGGGAAGGGTATTTTTGAAAAACTTAAAAAAGTTTGGGGATGAAGTATTTGGCCTATTTAAACTTGTTGGAAGGGTTAAGCTACCACTTTTCATTCCATTTCAACCCCAAAATTCGCAGCCATCTATTCCTTTCTTCAGCTTCTCTTCAAATCTTCACAAATCCATGATTTCTTAATGAAATTAGAAGGTTTTTCAGATGCCCAAGTGAAGGAAAGCTTGCTTTGCTCTTGTTTTGTGGTTTACCAGCTTGTTCGGACATTTTTGTGCTTAGGATCCCTTTTGTGCATAAGGTAACACTTTGACCTTGAATTTTCATGTTTCTTAAGCTCAATTATGCTTGGATTTTGTTGTGTTAGTGTTAATTTGGTGCCATATGCCTTGTGTTGCTTGGAACCTAGGAAAAATTTTAGTGGAACCTTAATGCATGGAATATGAAGCTTATGTTGCTTGATTATTGCTAGTTCAATATTAGTTGAGGTAAGGGATTTATTATTCATGCGTAATTGATGCCATTCATTGCTTAATTGAGGTAGAATCCATGTGATTTTGTGAAAGGTGTTAGTTGGTGGATGGTATGCACATGGTGGACTACTTTGCTTGCCTAGCTTGGTGTGCTATTTGTGTACACTTTAGGCTACATAGGAATGGTGGATTGTGACCTAGGAAGTATGTTTTACAAGTTTGCTAAGTGGGATTGCGTTCCCAACTTGTTTGGGAGCCTTTTGGAGGCCTCCTAAAGTTCTTTGTGTACCATTTGCAAGCTTTGATATGAAATTGACATAGCCCCTTGTGGGCCTGGTCAGGAAGCCTATGGGAACATGTCCCACCGTAGTCACAATTAACTAGTGTACACGTAATCGATTAGCTTGGGACATGTTCCCACAAGCTTCCTCGGAGGCCAACAAGGGCCATGTCAACTTGGGTGAGGAAAGTTCAAAGTAAGCCTATACTTGGGTTAGGAAGGTTCAAAGTAAGCCTATCTTACAAGTTTCTGAGAGCATAAGGTTAAAAGTTAAGGCAAGATTCCAGAAAATGTTTGCTGCCATATATACATGGGTTCTTATTCCTAAAGCAAGGGCAATGCTTGATAGGAATGTTCAAGCCTCAAGGAAATGTACGATGATTGTTGCAGGAAAAGGTGAATTTCAGATAATATGTGGTTCTGTCCAAGAAGCAGTTAATATGGTATAGAGAACTTACACTTGTAAAGAATGGATGATGATTGGAATGCCTTGTAAACATGCAATTCAGACAATCTCCCACATGAGATTGAATCTAGAAGACTTCTGTGATGCACACTACATAAGTTTTGTGTATAGGAAGGCCTATGAAGAGATCATCCATCCAATTCCATAGAATAACCATTCTGCACTTAGCAAAGAAGATGTTGTCCACTCTCAAATTGTTAAAAGGTATGTGGGAAGACCAAGATGGAGAAGAGGTATCTTATAACTGTTAGTGTTGTGCTCAAAAGCCAATCATAAGATGAATGTATTTTGCACATTGAGTCATGATATTTTATGAAGGAATTAATCCAGTAATTATGTTTGTTGTATTGTTTTTGTGTGATATAATCAAACATAATTATAACCCTAGAATAATAGTATTCTTAAATTTCCCTAGTCTAGTATTATTATGGAGTGGGTTGCAATAATACATAAAGACTAGACTAATATGAGATATGCAGTCTACATATGGGTACAAGTTAGATAACTTGTGTACTGGACCAACCCACCATGAGAAAGCTACATGGATCGTTAGATGAGTGCCATAAGTGATTTTCATAGTGATCATGGTATATGTAGTCCTTTGACCTAAGGTCATTAAGGTTCCCTACATATGAGTCACATACTATGATACTTCCTTTTGTTGCTCGTAACTGAGTGAACAAGAAGGTGGTCATTGGGTATGTTACATATCATGCGGAGGGTTTTGTATGATCAAGATGGGATTTGTCCCTCTTATGTAATAATAGTGATATCTTTAGGCCCATTGATAGAGTAAGACTAAGAAAATGCATGGTCATGCTCGAATGAGTTGATAGACGATATCAATGCCATCAGTTTAGGTTAGTTTACTTGGTAATCAAGAAACCATAGATTGGCTATACGAGAGTGACACATTCCATGTCTCATGCTTGGTCTTGATATCTTGAACAAAGAGACAATGGCATGTACGGATAATGATCATAGAGGTTTAGTTGAATCACCGACTATCTTGTCACATGGGTAGCAATGATGTGTTGCTAGACACCGCTCATTGTTTATGATAATAAATGTGATTTATGATCATTGCCAACATGGTAGGTGCCTATTAGGTTGCACACATAGGGCCAATTAGATTGTTTGAGTGCATGGGCCAAATTGTTTGGGTTTTGGTTTCATAATAATTTTGGATTAATAATTGGCCCAAAGGCTAAGCCATTAATGAAGCCCGAAATTCCTAATTGGATTAGGGTTTTGAAACCCATTGGGCTTAGGAGTTGAGTCTCACTATATATACATCATATAGTGAGAATTTCATAACTTTTTCCCTAACCTTCCTAAGGACGAAATCAAAAGACTTATGAAAGTTCCAGGCGCACTCTTCTCTTGTCATTCCTTAGAGGACGCAAGCTAGCACCACGGGCGCAAGAGGAACACATCTGCCGGGACATGGTGGAGGCTTGGTGACCTTGAGAGGCTCCTGTGGATATCGTAGAGAGCTTGAACAGATCAACTCTTCAAGTTTTGTGATTTGACTCAACAGTTGAGTGAAAGATCTCAATCAGCTAGGTATTAAATTTTTGAATACCCGGTTTACGCCGTTTTACTTGGATCCTGGAGGGTTTTGGTTATCTTTCACTGCATTTGTTTGGCTCTCAAAACCTTATAATAACAAAAAGCCAACAACATCGAAGTGTACACATTGCCTACAGAATAGGCAACCAAAGAACTTGCAAGGCAGATCTTATAGAGGTAAGTTTAGCATAGTAACAGTAGTTTTTTTTTTATTAATTTGACTAGTATTGAAACTAAATCATAATGTTTTAGGCACAAAAGAAAAAATAGAATGAGGATAAGCAACTAATAACTTCCAAGGGTAGCAAATGAAGAAGCCAGATGGACAAAAGAAGAAAAAAAAGGTAAACTAGTGCAGTTTTTTATTACCTTGATAAGGTGAACTGCTTTTTTTTTTTTATGCTGAAACTTCTTTTGATTGCCTACCCTTATTCCTTTCAAATTTACAACTTTGAAGCAGAACTTGTGAAAGGTTGCAAAGGATAGATGTAGTTAAAAATAGAACTGGAAGGACTAAGTATTGTTGGTTTTTGTACTTAGATGGGTTGATGATGTTTTGTGTATATAACAGCCTTTTCTGGTGGTGAATGAGTACTCATTGCTGTTTTTTGTGCTGAAATTGGTGTACGGTTAAAATACACATATTTTGTTGCAATAAAAGTGTAGAGGACCCATTTGTTGCATTGTGATGTGTATTATTGGGTAAGCATTTTACGCTTGTTTTTGAGGTTATTAGGGCTACTAGTTAAAGTCCCCCTTAAATTTGGTGAAATACACATTGAATTCTGATGGAATGGAAGTGAATTCATCTTGGTTCTATTCTACATGTATTCAAATATTATTATGTGATGCAAAACCTTTTTTGTTCTTTTCCTTCTTTGCATATGAAGTTGGCAGCTTTTGAATGTTTAACCCACACAAACTAAGTGGAAAATGGTCCACCATCTTTTCAATCATTAATACAAAAGCATAAGAAGCCAAAATACCCTGGACCCATCCACCTGCCACTTCTCTAGCCAAACTACCTACCTATCACAGCACCCATCATGAGCACGACAACCAATACATTAAACATTAAGACCCCAATTACCCACGCTTTAATTGAAGAAACAGTTTCTTCAATCCTTTACAATCTTCCACCAAACTCACCATTTGCAATTGCATTTATGCTACCTTGTTGAATTTGACTACTATAGCTCCTTCTACTATTAGCATTCATAGGTAAACACCACCTGAAAAATCCACACTTATCATCCTCACAGTTGTAGTACAATTTGTTTCTGTTGATCTCTGATTCTGAAATTTGAACTCTTGCTCTTTTTCGACAAAAATAGTAAATATTTTCATACCAAAATTTTTTCCATCCATCTTCCATTCACACATGAAGAAGTTATGTCTTTTACACATGCAAGAAATAAACCTTTGTTACATATGTACTACTTAGCAATTAAACTATAAATTGTCTTTCAACATACTTCTGCTTGACATTTTTTTCTTCTACTTTATTGCTATTTGAAACTATAGGATCTACTCTTCAACCTAGTTATGTTTTCCTCCCGCTTTTTTTTATTTTGTTTTTCCCATTGTTGTAGGTGTCTCTACTTCTCATTCATCCTTGGTTTGCTTCTTTTTTTCCAGGTTAAACAATGGAGAGCCTGCCAAGACTCAACTTTGTAACTAAGATTGGGCAAATTGGTAGGTTTTATTTACTCACATCTACAACAACTTAGGGGCAATGGAGGAAATATAGGTACTTTTATGGTGATCAAAGACCTCTGCCAACAGTCAGACCAACCACATTTAAATTTTAGGGGATAAGTGTAGGTTTTGAAATCACGAGGGTACCAATGTAATAATCCCTTATGTTTAAGGGATCTAATTGTAAAATTCCCTTGATATTATTATCAAGTGGGCTGTAGTTCTGTTGGCATCATAAGTACTGTATTACATAGTTGAACAATACTCGAGTCCTGGCCTGTGCAAAATATTTCTTGCCTTTGTAGCCGGTAAATGAGTTTAGGTAGGTGCACAGGAAAATGTAAGATAGATTCTCCTGTAATAATTTAGTATATAGAAAAAACGTTTCTTGACCATACTATTCTTTTTATTGGTTTTTTTATTTGAGAAAATGTAATTTTGGACCATAATTTTAAAAACATTACTGAAGATGCATTTAGTAGCCTGATACAATACAATTATTTTAAGTTTGATGAGTAAATGAGCAAAAAGGAAGTTTAGAATCGAAATCTTTTCAATTCAATAACTCATTCAGCAACTCCAGGGGTGAGATCCAAATGTTGTCCTAACTTTGATGTTTGTCGTAAGTGGTCTCTTAACTCTATAAGAATCTATTAAAGTCTCCTAACTCAACTGGCATATCATATTTTTTGTCCATACCGTCTATTCAATCATTATTTCGAATGAAAATTGCCTATGTGGCACCCATATTGTCATGCAATTGCCTCTTTCATGACAAAAAGTGACTAGATTGGATGAACAATAAATTTTAGGTTAAAATTAACAAAAATATATAATCTTACACAAATATATAATCTTATGGACTTAAAAGTTAGATTGACCTAGTTCATCTTCTTTCCCAAACTCGTGTACAGCCAACTTCTTTTCCCTCCTCCTCCTTTGGCACCCTTTTCATGCCTCATCTGAGTTCATTTGAAAACAAAAAAACAATTGACATTTGTAAACCAATTAACTTTCTTTTCCATCCTCCCTTTTGGCACCCTTTTAAACTGTCTCCGTTTGATATTAAAGTAGTTAGCCTATGCCAAAATAAAAAAGATAAAGCAAGAATAAACTGCCAAAAGGGATTAGGCAAATTTATCTAGTCTATTACTACGCTTCATAATTCAACGCGAAATGGGTGGAAAATCAAATCAATTCATAAATGAAATGAATTTACCAGTCTATTTTATCTTTTTCTTTAATGAAAGCTTTGTCTTGGCTTCAGTGTGACTAGAGCTGAAGACTCAACAGAAGATTGCCTAGAGAAAGGGGATGAGGTGATGAGTAGGTCATTAGATCCTAAGAATGAAGAGTGTCGAATGGAAATTGTGGACCAAGGGATAGAATTTGTTGCTGGCAAGGAGCTAGTAGATGGCGGTGTAGTGGTGTGGGGGAGGATGAATTTGTAGCTAGAAGTGGAGTGGCCTTCTAACCCATGTAGCGGGGGCTATACGGCTGATCCAATCATTAAAGATGAATGGAGTAGTGATGACTAGGTTCTCATGGTTGTCGTCTAGGAGGTGGCCATGACATCTCAGGTGGCAAACTTTGAGCAGCAGCAGAATCCAGTTTAGGTTAAATGCCACCATGAGAGGGGAAAAGAGAAAATCAGAACTTGAGAAGGGCTGAATCCTTAGAGTTGGTCTGGGGGTGAAAAGGATAAGCTTTTTTTTAGTTTGAACGATGATTTGACTGTGATAACTCAAAGAAGATCGGAGATGAAGAAGAGTTTGGACTAATCTATTCTTTAGTCCCTAAAATTGTGTGTTTTTGTTAATTTATCCTAAAATTATGTGTTTGGGTCTAGTCTAGTTACTTATTTTCATGAAAGAGGCGATGTGGCAGTGCGTGTACCACATAGGCAATTTCCGCCAAAAAGAACAACTAAATTGACAGTAGAGATTAAAATAGGACACATTAGTTGAGCTACGGACTTTAATAGGAACGTATAGAGTTAAGGGAACACTTTAGTATAAACCTCAAAGTTAGGGGACCAAGTTTGGATTTCACCCACAACTCATGATTTAAATACTGTTTTCCCCTGATACATGCCTGTAATGGGACTTCTGCAAAGTCCAAACAAACGAATAACTACCCTCTAAATTGTAATTGCTGCGGCTTTTCACGTTTGTTACTCTTTCTTCCCCCATAAATTTTGGTCGGTTAAATGTAAGGAACGCAAATCAACCTCTTTTACGAACTGCAATCGAAGAAGACATCGACCCTTTGTTCTGCTTCTTTTTCTATTTGGTTTCTGTGGGTTTTAGGATCTCTGCTTTATTTTGTAGGTTGGTCCCTGGAGCAAAATTTCGGCCTACCATTTCTGTTTCTTCCGTCTGGGTATTGTTTGAAGATGTTTCTTATCTGGGTTTCTCATGAATCGAGATGCGTTTCAGTTTTGTTCTGATATTAGCAGATTAAAATGGGTGAAGCCTTGCCTTCGCAAGGATATGCATGTTGGCTTTTGCCTGTGTTCAGATTTTTATTTTTGTTTCATATATTTTTAGAATTTCTATTTCATATGATGAAGGTTATGGAGATCAAATTGGAATTGGATTTTGAATTATTCTCTGAACTGTTTTCCTTTCGTTTTTGGGTCGGTAGATGGAGAATGATGATGGTGAACTAAAGAGAACTATTGTTGAACCAGAGGTTCCTAATTATGATGATAGTAGAACGCAGGGATATAAGGCCTGTTTTGGTGAAATTTGGGGTGGCTATTGCGCTCTCTGGGGCTGGTTTTACATACTCTCGCCTGAGAAACATGAGGATCAAACTATATTTGGCTCCTCCATCACCACAGTGCTCAGGTTTTCTTTCCAGCCTCTGTTATTCCTTTTGGTGATGTGCTTAATTTGTTAGATTTTGTTTCAAGTCTTATATTCTGGTCATTTATATATGTCTCTAGATGATGGTACCGAAGTTGACTTAGGAGGACAAGGTGAAGAAAGAGATGATGAAGCTTTAAAGGTACAGGAAGTTCTAACGATCTTCCTTTCAGAATGATTCCTGAATATGGAGTCCTCTGGCTTATAGATAAGGTTGAATATGTTTGGAAAAGGGCAAGATGGAAAGCCAATTGCCTATTACAGGATGACAGTGCAATGGAAAGCTGTACCATGTACCAGTAATATTAGTGTGTCTCCCTGTCTTATTGCTGCATGCTATTCCCTCATTCATGGATGAGACTCAAAGACATGAATAACAAGAAATGCATGGCTTCTTAAGGGCATTCAAATCTGGAAAGCAATTTTTTTTTCGATCTGTTACAGCCTAAAAGTGCAAATAAAACCAGTGACCAATATGTGTCTTAAGTTTAGGCTTACTTTGATGGGGGTTGTTTTTTAACCTAATATTCTTTAACATAAAATTCTCTTGTAGGATGATGTTTATGCAGACAAAACCTGTAATGACAATTCTGTTACTGATTTCTCACAAAGACAAAAACACAACGCACACAGACATGGGTTCCTTTCACCTGAGTGTAATGAGGACAAGGAATACATGATTGTTGGGCCTTCTCTAGAGAAAGATTTAAAGGCACTGGAGTTCAACGTAGATGTTCCCAGATGTGGTAGAAGTCTGGAGAAGGAAGAATATGAGCAAGAGATCAAGCACTTAAGAAATATGGTAAGAGTGCTTCAAGAACGGGAGAAGAATCTTGAGGTTCAGTTGTTGCGGTATTGTGGCCTCAAAGAACAGGGAGTGTTGGTTATGCAACTTCAGAACCGAATAAAGATCAGTGACATGGAGCTGAGCTTTTAAGAATTAAAATCGAATCGTTATAGGGAGAAAATAAAAGGTTACATGGAAAACTTGCTGATCGAGCAAAACTCAGAACAGAGCTTGAAGATGCAAAATCAAACTTAAGTTGCTCAAGAAGAAACTCAGGCATGATGCTGAGAAGAACAAAAGAGTTGATATTAACCCTTCAAGAAAGAGTAGCTACGTTGCAAGAGAATGAACATGCCACTACTAGAGATGATCATGCTACTCAAGTACGGTTGCAAAAGCTGAAGGTTCTGGAAGGTGAGGCAGATGATCTAAGGAAGATAAACGTGAGGCTGCAAACTGAGAACTCTGAGCTAACTCATAGGCTGGAATTTACCTGGGTGTTTGCTGACTCCGTTCTGGAGGATTCTGAGGTAGGAAATTATAGATATCTCAAATATTTTCTATGTGATTCATTCTTCCTGAATTCAATATGTTCTTGCAGTTACAGGAATTAAGAGAGTAAAGTAACTCTTTAAGGCTGGAAAATGAGAGGTTGGCAAAGGAAATCGAGCAGCTCCAAGCAGATAGAAGTGCTAGCAACGAGGTGTTAGGATTGGGCAGCAGGTGATAACTCCGAGGGCAAGATGATTAATGAAATGGCACAAAAAAATTTACGTGGTTTACCCTTAATTTTAAGGCTACATCCGCGGGACAAATTTCAAGATTTTCTTCCACTATAAAAATAGTATGCTTACAGAGAGAGAATTTTTTGTAAAAATTCTAGAGATATGAGATAAACCTAAAATGGTGGCACTCCAGTGTTTCCCAAACACTCCAAAAATTATTATACTATTTTATCACTCCAAAAAAAAAATAAATGTCTCTCACACAATTTTCTTTTACTCCTAACAAATTGAGCAAGCTTCACCAGGTGATCTGAGGGAGGAATGGCATGGCTATTTATAGAAGAAATAACGCATTTTCTTCCGTTCGATTTTCAAAATTGGTGCTGCCTCTAGCATGTATATGTGACTGAATTCAATGTTTGTTACAGCCTTCTGTTTCTTCAGCCACAATAATAGAAACAACATAGGAAAAGAGAGAAACAATAGAGAAGGGAGAGAAAAGGGAGAAAAATAATAATAAAAAATTTTGTTGCGCTCCACATGGGGTAATAAAGTCAACAATCTCCCCCTCTTGCCTCATGTGGGAGTTCCAGCATTCCTGTTGCTAGTCGACAATAATCAAACTTTTCTCTCGGTAAAATCTTGGTCAACATATCAGATCCGTTTTTATCAGTATGGATCTTCTAAAGCTGTAATAGCTTCATCTCCAATGCATTCCTTATCCAATAATATCTCACATCAATGTGCTTCAATCTGGAATAAAAAAAGAAATTTTTATCAAGATGAATTGCGCTCTAACTATCACAGAACAATTTATATTTCTTCTAGTGGAAAACAAGTTATTTTAAGAACTTCTTCATCCATAGGAACTCCTTACATGCTTCCATTGCTGTTATAAACTCAGCTTCAGTTGTTGAAAGAGCAAGACATTTTTGTAATCTTGACTGCCATGACACAGCACCCCTGCAAATGTAATCAGATATCCTGATGTAGACTTTCTTGAGTCAACATCACCAGCCATATCTGCATCTGTGTAGCCAACTAACACAGACTTTATATTTCCAAAACATAAGCACATTTTGGAAGTACCACGAAGATACTTGAAAATCTATTTCACTGTAGCCCAATGTTCATTACCAGGATTTGAAAGGAACCTACTCACTATACTAACTGAGTAAGTAATATTTGGCTGTGTACATTTCCTGCCATACATCAAGCTTTCAATTGCTGAGGCATATGGAACTCTTTTCATTTCTTCCTTCCCTTTATCTGTAGAATGACATTGTTTGGAACTTAATCTAAAGTGAGTAGCAATAGGACTACTAAAAACTAAAGATTTTCCAACGCCCAGGCATTGGAAACATTACCAAAGCATTAAGTCGTTGGTAAAAAAAGTTGCCAATTTACCAACGGCCTAACACGTTAATTATTTACCAACGGCCTAACACATTGGTAATTTTACCTACTACCAAACGTATTGGTAATTTAACAACAGCCTCACGCATTGGTAATTTACGTATTTACCAACAGCCAAATTACCAACGTCCAAGCATTGGTAAAATTACTAACGCGTTAAACCGTTGGTAATTTTACCAAAGCATATGGCCGTTGGTAAATTTTGTATTTTTTTCCAACGATCTAAAGCGTTGGTAATTTTATCAACGCTTCACCGTTGGTAATTTGGCCGTTGGTAAATACTATTGTTAATATATTATTATTATTATTATTATTATTATTATTATTATTATTATTTAAATATGTATCATAATATATAATATATCATCTAATACAATATATTTTCTACTATATATTACTATTATTCATACTATTATTATTATGATTATGATTATGATTATTATTATTATTATTATTATTATTATTATTATTATAGTAGGTGATATACTATACTAGATGATATATATAAAATATTATGATTATATATTATATAATAATAATATAAAAAACAATATTTCATACATCATAATCTGCAATAATATATTTTATAATTTATCAATTTTTTGTCAAATTTTTTTGTACTAATAAAATCTTTGTTCTATACTTTTAATAAGTATATATGTCATTAATTAGACTAGCTATTGCTTGTTAGGGAAATATATATATATATATATATATATATATATATATATATATATATCCCTAACAAGCAATAGCTAGTCTAATTAATGACATATATACTTATTAAAAGTTAGAACAAAGATTTTATTAGTACAAAAAAAATTTGACAAAAAATATAATAATTATAATGTATCATAAATTAGTATCATACCAATATAATGAGTTTGAAACTGATTAATTAACTAATTATTATATTTGAAAGTCAATTGGTTCACTTTTTTTTAATTGAAAAATTAATGATAAATAAATTTTCTTATTTTTATAACTCTTTAGTTGTAATAAGTTTTTTTAACTATTTCTACAATTCCTCAAAAAAGGGTGTTTCTATAAAATACTATCTATATACATAAAAATATTACAAATATATTAGATGATACATATAATATATTATATTAGATTATATATTATATGTTATGATAAATCATGATACGTATTATATCATTATATATATATATATATATATATATATATGTATGTATGTATGTATGTATATATAAAAGCCCATAAAGCCCAAAACATTCATAACCCTAATTTAACCCACATATATACCCTAACAGATGCTCCTCCCTCATTTACCCTCCTATCTCCCCGCCTCACCTTCCTCTCCCTATCTACCCTCTCTCGTCTCTTCCTCTCCCTCCCTTCATAGCCTTCCTCGATCTCCCTCTTCGTAGCAGCCTTCCTCTCCCTCTCGTCGGAGCTTTCCTTTCCTTCTCTATCGCAGCCTCTCTCTCCTTTTCCTTGCGTGGATGCCTCCCCCATTGCCGATTGCCTTCCTCTCCCTCTCTGCTCTCGCTCGTCCCTCTCGCCCCAGCCTCCTCGCATGCTCGCGTCCCTTATCGCCGGTCTCTGTCCTCTCCCTCCACTGTTGTCGGTCGCCTCGCCGTCGCGTACCGTCGTCATCCTCCGTTCGTCTCTCCGTCGCTGTCACATCATCCTCTCGCCTCACCATAGATTTGCTCTCCCTCGCCTCGCCACACCATCTTTCCTCTGGCGCCAGAATCGCAGATCTATTTTTTTTTAATTTTTATGATTTAAATTTTTTATTTTTTGCAGATATCGCATTAAATTGTGATTTTGTTGTATTATTTGTATATTCTGTGATTTTTTTTGTATCTGTGTTTATTAGTTGTGATTTTGTTGGTTTTTCTTTTCTTTTTTTTTTGATTTTTAAAAAAATGTGATTTAGTGATTTTATAATTATGTGGTTGTTATGACTAAGTGATGTTTCAATTTTGTTGGTTTTTTTTATTTTTTTTGTAATTTTGTAAATATATCATATAATTTTTGTTGATAATAAATGTATTTTTTTAAAAATATACAAATAATTTATTAATAAATTAAATATATATATTAAGTAACTTTTTTTAAAAAAATTTGAAAACTGTTACCAACGGCTAAACTCGTTGGTAAAATTACCAACGGCCTAACTCTTTGGTAATTAGGTGCTTTTGTGTTTAGAGTTTACCAACGGCCTAACCCGTTGGTAAATTACCAACTTGCAGGCATTGGTAAACTCTTAGTCATTGGAAAATTAGGATGTTGGTGATTTTACAACATCCTAATTACCAACTTCTAGGCGTAGCAAATTATCAACGGTTCAAGATTATACCATTGGTAAAATTTTTCCAACAATTAATTTACCAACGGCCATTCACCAACGTCTAAGCGTTGTTAATTTGTAATTTATCAACGCTTGCCCATTGGAAAAGGCCATTGGAAAACTAACCATTTTAGCCTTGTCCATATTAAATCTCTGAAGTACTTTCTCAATATACTTCTTCAGTGATAACCACAATTTCTTGGCACTCCTATCTCTTGTTATCTTCATGCCAAGAATTTGCTTTGCTGGCCCTAAGTCTTTCATAGCAAAAGACATACTCACTGCTTCTTTAAGCTGTTGATTCTAGAAATATTCTGGTTAATAATCAACATATCATCCACATAGAATAATAGAACATTGAAATCATCATCAGAGAATTTCTGCACAAACACACAATGATTTGAAGTAGTCTTCTTGTAACCTTGCTTCCCCATAACTGACTCAAACTTTTTATACCACTACCTGGGTGCCTGTTTTAAACCATAGAAGCTTTTCGTTAGCTTGCAAACATAGTCCTCTTTGCCTTTTACTTCAAAACCCTCTGGCTGCTCTATGTATATTTCTTCTTCTAACTCACCATGTAGGAAGGCAGTTTTCACATCCATCTATTCAATCTCCAAGTCGAGACTTGCTGCAAGTCCTAAAACTGTACGGATAGATGTCATTTTCACAACCAGTGAAAATATCTCATCAAAGTCAATACCTTTCCTTTGGCTAAAATCTTTGACAACTAATCTGGCTTTGAACCCTGGTTGTGAATTGAATTCTTCAGACTTGATTCTGAATACCCATTTGTTTTTCAAAGCCCTTTTGCCTTTTAGCAACTTCACCAGCTTAAATGTTCTGTTCTTATGCAAGGATTTCATTTCTTCTTGCATGGCGTTAATCCATTTTTCCTTGTGTTCATCATCCATAGCTTCATCAAAACTTTCTGGTTTTCCCCCGTCAGTCAATAACACATACTCATTTTCAAGATATCTAGTAGAGCGTTGTCTGACTCTATTAGATCTCCTTAAAACTGGAG
This sequence comes from Aquilaria sinensis, assembly GCA_005392925.1. NCBI lineage: Eukaryota > Viridiplantae > Streptophyta > Magnoliopsida > Malvales > Thymelaeaceae > Aquilaria > Aquilaria sinensis. Next base: position 127,956 of record SMDT01000092.1, read on the forward strand.
AACCCACTGGTGCTGGTGGTTGTTGATGAATATCATCATCATCAGCATTACTTGGTTCATTCTCAATGGGAGCGTCATGATCACCTTCCTCCGGTTGATCGTTTTCATCATCATCTCCAACCTGTCTTTGCACTGCCGTTGGAGGAATCAGCTGTAAATCTGTTGAACTACCATCAGATCTTGAAGCATCCTTCACAGCTTTCTCAATATCTTCAATGGTCTGATCTTCAACAAATATAGCATCACGAATTTTGACTAGCCTCTTAGTGACTGAATCATAAAATCTATAGCCAAATTGATCTTGGCCATAGCCAATAAACACACACTGTCGTGTCTTGACATCAAGTTTTGACCTCTCATCCTTCGGGATATGCACGTAGGCTTTACAGCCAAACACTCGCAGATGGTCATAGGAGACATCCTTTCCTGACCATACCTTCTCTGGGACATCATACTGTAGAGGGACACACGGTGAAAGATTCAACACGTGAGCAGCTGCTAGCAATGCTTCACCCCAGAACATCTGAGGTAACTTTGCATGTGAGAGTAAACATCTCACTCTCTCCATCAAAGTCCTGTTCATCCTCTCAGCTAAACCATTTAACTGCGGTGTCTTAGGAGGTGTTGTCTGATGTCGAATACCATGCTCTTTGCAGTAGGCATCAAATGGTCCAATGTACTCTCCACCATTGTCTGTACGTATGCACTTCAGCTTCTTGCCGGTTTGCCTCTCAACCAGGGTTAGAAATTGTTTGAAAACTTCTAACACCTGATCTTTTGACTTCAGAGTGTATACCCATGTCTTTCGAGAATGATCATCAATGAAAGTCACAAAGTATCGAGCACCACCAAGTGACTTCGGCATTGGCCCACACAGATCTGAGTGTACCAGATCCAACACATTCTTCATTCTGGAAGGAGGGGAACTCTTGAAAGACACTCTGTTTTGCTTTCCTGCCAGACAATCAGCACATTTCTTCAAATGGACCTGATCCAGTCCAGATAACGTCTTCTTTTTGGCAAGACGGGTCATGCTTTTCTCACTCATATGACCCAATCGTTTATGCCATAACTCCACTGTACTGTCATTCTCCACTGCATTCACAGCATCCTGGGAGAGCTTTGCCTGCATCATGTACAGTTTTGAGTTCTTTGTTCCTCTGGCCACCACCAGGGTTCCTTTTGTCAACTTCCACTGACCATTAAAGAAGGTATTGCAGTAACCTTCATCATCCAGTCTGCCTGTTGAGATCAGATTCAGGCGCAAATCTGGAATATGCCTGACATCTTTCAGGACTAACCGTGTACCATTCTGGGTCTCTAGGGAAACATCTCCTTTTCCTGCAACTTGTGAAAAACCCTCATTTCCCATTCTCACAACACCAAAATTCCCAGGTGTGTAAGATGAAAAGAATTCTCTTCGAGAACTCACATGAATGGTAGCACCACTGTCAATCACCTAACTCGTCTCATGGGTTGCAAGATTGACAATATCATCATCATGGACAATGTTGAACTCATCAGCAACATTTGCTTGTTCATCATCACTGCTGTCATCCTTTTTCGGTCCTTTGCCTTTCTTTTGGTCTTGCTTGAGTTTTCGGCAAAATCTCTGGATATGCCCTTTTTCTTGCCGTAATGGCATTCAATTTTTGCATATTTGTTTGACCTTCCTCTACTCTTATCTCTTGGCTTTGGCCCCCTGGTCTCACTTCTCCCCCTAAAATCTGCCACGAGGAGATCTGACTGTGATGAAGAGGATCCTTGCGATCTTCATCTCATCTCTTCATTCAGTATTCCACTTTTGACGAATTCCACATTTACTACACCATTTGGTGCAGAATTTGTAAGTGAAATTCTCAAAGTCTCCCAAGACTCTGGTAATGAGGCCAGCATTATAAGAGCGAGTACCTCATTGTCAAACTTTATGCCCATCGTGGATAACTGTTCCACGATTCCTTGCAAATCGTTCAGGTGATCTGCCATGGATGAACCTTCCCGGTATTTTATCTGAAGCAATCTTGTCAGATAAAATAATTTGTTGTTGCCGGTTTTTGAAGCGTACAGCTCCTCAAGCTTGTTCCACAGTGTCCGTGCATGAGTTTCTGCAGATATGTGGTTGTAGACATTATCTTCGACAAATTGTCGGATGAAACCACATACTTGCTCATGCTCGAATGCCCATTCTTCTTCCAATCTGTTTTCCGGTTTGGTTGTACCAAATACGGGCAAGTACATCTTCGTCACATATAAGAGATCCTTCATCTTGCTTCTCCATATGTGGCAATTCGAGCCGTTCAGACTAATCTTCTTGCTGGTCTTAGCCTCCATGATGCTAATAAATACCCAGTATCAAGCAAAAATAGTGAATAATAATTTAACTTATTTTCTGATGTGGAGGATCCACTTTTCAGCGGCAACCACAGAGCATACGATAAGTAGATATAAACACCGGGCCTTACTCTGATACCAGTTGTTGGGGACCGTGCAGCGGGTGATAACTTCGAGAGCAAGATGATTAGTAAAAATGGCACCAGAAATTTACGTGGTTCACCATTAATTTTAGGGCTACGTCCACGGGACAAACTTCGAGATTTTTTTTCCACTATAAAAATAGTAGGCTTACAGAGAGAGAATCTTCTCTAGACAAAAAATTCTAGAGGTATGAGATAAACCCAAAACAGTGGCACTCAAGTGTTTCCCAAACACCCCAAAAATTATCTCACTATTTTGTCACTCCCCAAAAATAAATCTCTCTCTTTCATACAATTTTCTTTTGCTCTCACAATTGAGCAAGCTTACGATAAGTAAATATAAACACCGGCCTGATTTCAATGTTTGCTGCAAGAAAACCTTTCATTGTTTCTTTGCTCAAGCCGCAACAATAGAAACAGCAAAGGCAAAAAGAAAAGAGAGAAACAATAGAGAGGGGAGAGAAAAGAGCGGAAGAAAGAAACCTTCCAATAACACCCCTCCGTCTCATAAAATCTGTCCTCTTTGATACCACGCAAAATTGTCTAGAACTTAGTTTATTTATTTTTATATAAAGCGGGTGATAACTTTCTCTTTCAATAAATGAAATATATATAAAAGGATAGAAAGGGGCAAGATAATCTATTGTGTAATAATAACAAAACTTGCTGCGCCCCACATGGGGCAATAAAGTCAACACGAGGAACTGATTTATCTTCGATGGATAAAGAATTATCAGCAGGCTTCTGCTAAAAAAGGCAATAAAGGCTTAAACATACCCTTAAGCCCTAGGTCAGGCCTGAACGTATCCTTAAGCCCCAGGGTCTGATAAGAAAGTGAAGCAAATGATGCTCAAGTATGAACAGTCAGAAGTGGTAAGGGACAAAGAAATTGTGACAGCTCTCCTAGTTAATTAATCAAGTAAGTGTTTACTTTACTTTGATTAAGTGTTTATTAAATTAAGTACCTCAAGTTAGCGCCTTGTAAAGCAAGTAAGATAAGCTTAATTAAGTGAGTGAGTTCCTAAGTGTGATTTGGCATAGTTAAGTCAAGACCATTAGTTGTTCTAGCTTTTAGAACCATCCTAGTAAGTTTTGACAACTTGTGGCACTAAGTGTTCTATTTGAGCCATTTAGAACTTAAGTGGCTAGAGTGTCCAAGAAAATTAAGTTTGAGAAACTTTAAGTATTCTTCAGAGCAAAGAAATGAAGTTTTGGGTGAGAATTTAGTGATTCATTTGGAGCTTTTGAGAGTAGGAGGACTTAAGTGCAAGAAGGGAAAAAGTTTCCTTTTTGTGCTTATAAGTTAAGTTTCTTCATCCTTGCCATTTGTTCTAAGTCCTAAATTTTCGTGGCTTCCTCTCCTCTCTCAAAGTTGTAGCTCAAGCTTCATTTCCTTGCAAGTTTTCATCAAAATTAAGAGTGCCAAGGGGTTAGAAAGGATCACCAAGCTTGTTTGTGGTGTTCTAGCTCAAGTTTGCTCTTTGGTGCTAGTTTGGAATCCAATTTTCGTGGGTAAGCTTCTTGTGTTCATTTGGATTGGTTCTAGGTTGTTTTAAGAGCTAGAAATGGTCTTAGTTTGATTGGTTTGGGTGCCAAATTGTTTTGGTTTTAGACTTGGAACTCAAGGAAGCTTGATTGGGCTTAGGAGGCTTTGTTGATTGCTTGCTTGTGTGGCAAAATTGAGGTAAGGGTTCAAGTAATTAAGCTCAAATAATGCATGGTTTTGTAGTTTTGTGTGTTGGGATGAATTAGGAACAAGACCCATTGAGTTTGGTATAGAAATGAGAGAGTTTGAGTAGGTTGTGTACAAGAACGCACGCATCGCGCAACGCAGAGTAAGGCGTTGGCGACGCGTCGCCCAGCTCGACGCCATATTGGCGACGCGTCGCCGGTGGCGACGCGAGTTGGCGACGCGTCGCCAGAATTCGAAAATGTACACAGAACGTTTGTTCGGCGGCGCCGCGTCGCCAGAAGCAAATACTCTTTGGCGCCGCGTCGCCAATTGCAATTTTGGCCTCAATTTCCGGCCATCCTAAGATTAACTTAGACTCTCGGTTTCTATCCCTAGGCTATTCTAAGACGTTCCATAGCCTCGGTTGGGTCTAGAATTCATTCCTAAGGCGGGAATTGTGCATTATTTAAGAGGTAGTCAAGTTGTGTGGTTAAGGATAAAGAAATGTGACTTGGTGGCTAAGTAATTCAAAGTGCTTAAGCTTTTGAATGAGCACTAAGGGGATTAAGTGGGTTTTTAGACTCTTTATTGGCCGTATAGAGTATCAATTACATATGGTCAATTGGGAGAAAAACCTAAGTCGATCCCAACCGAACCATGTGGTTTGGTAAGTGAGCCACTAGTAGTATTTTGAGTTAAACCTTGAGGGTTTGATTAGTTAAACCACATAGGAAGACTACCCTGTACAATAAGGGTAAAGGCGGGTAAGTTTGAGATAGGTGACGACCTACTCTAGAACCCGTAGATGGGACTTAATTGAGGTAAAGTGTCCGGGATACGAGGGCCAGTATCTCAAGTACCTCAGCCATTTGAGCTCACGGCAAGAATTAAGGCACTTAGAGTGCAGAAAGTCCCAAGTGCATTTATTGTGTGCATTTCTTGCATTTCATATCATACATCCATACATTGCATATCTTATATTTTGTTGATTGGTTGTTATTTGAATTGCATGTTTGATTGCTTGGTTGCCATATTGCATATCTGTTGCATTTTTCCTTGCAGGTATTTAAGAAGGGAATCCTTACTGAGTACTTTCAAGTACTCATCCCTTAAGTTTTATTGTGCAGGATCTAATCCCGGGCCTAATCACTGAAGTGATAGCTGAGGCCTAAGCTTTCTGTTTTGCAGGTATTTTATTAAGAATCCTAGCGATTCTAGTTTCTTGCAGTACAAGTTATGTGCTAACCAAGTTGTGCCTTTACAGTGTAGAGGCAAGAGTAGAACATACTTGGAGCTTAGCTTAAAGCTCAAGGTGGGCTCTAGTTGATCTTAGGCCTGAACTTTGTGTACTAAGTAAGTTCCTTAAGCCCTTGTTACTTTTGGGTGCAGGGTCTTGATCAAAGCAAAGTATTTCAAAGTACGAAAGCATGTTAGTAGTTAGTAAATTTCGGTCGCATTGCCAAGTCAGAAGCATGCATAACTTAATCCGAGTAGGCTAAGCAACTAGTTGCATATAAATTGTTTTAATTTATATTGACGAGTAATAGTTAGCCAATAGTAACTAGTGGGATTCATAATCCCTAAGAGCCTACAAGATTAGGGGCACTGGGGCCCCGTTCCGCGACAGAAATGGCCTTAATGGATTTTGATTCCAACCTATCCTCCCAATCGCCATCCATGGCAGACTGTGGAGAAATGGAGGACAATTTAGTAGATATTTTACCTGCATCCAGAGCTAGCACCTCCAGCAAAAACAAATTCTTGACGAACCTAAGAAAGCTTATACGCCGCAGAAAACTGGACCAGAGTGGCAGCCAGGTTTCATCAGCTAGCAAAACCAAGTATGCAGTGGAAGAGGGTTCTTTCACACCTTGCAGTTCAAGTGTGGGGACCGACTTAGCCGCAGAGCAAGAAATAATTACCTGTAGAAGTACACCATCTTGGAGTCCACTTATGTCCTCTTCAGACAACAAAGATATTGAAAACATCAACAGCAACAGCAATGCTGTCCCCAGCTCCTCTTACGTGGATAAGAACTTCGTGACTGGGAAGGGTAGCCCTTCTGAAGCGAATTCACAAGATAATAAAATTGATCACAAAGGGAAATTCACGGCAGCTCTTTAAGATTCACTAGCAAGACAAGGTAGGCTGACTTCTGCCTTCTGGAAATGTGTTTTGCAGCTTTGAAATTTTTGGTCTCACTTGTCTATATCCTCTCAGGAAATCAATTATTTTAACTTAGGGTTTCTGTACATATTCTAGAAACGCATCGCGCGCTGTTAGAAATTAACAAATAGAGATCAGTTAAGAGGAGGTATTGCTGAATGTAATATATCAACTAGCAAGGATGGTGGCTTTGATACTCATAATGGAAGATTCTAAAATACTATAAGATAGATTATTTCACGTGCTACACCTTCACTGGGAGCCACGCAAATTGGCGTTGATAAAACTTCTAAGGGCAGAAAGGGCGAAATTGTCGCTATTGTTTGATCAACCGAGCAAATTTTGCCACTAATGTTTTTGTTTTTGTTTTTTTTTATTATGCCTCTGAATTAGCCATTAACATTACCTATTGGTTAGGGATAATAAAATCTTACCCGACTCGATACCTTGGTCTGACCCATCAGAATCCAAGCCTGACCTAACTCGATTCAACCAGAAAAGTCAATAGTTTGAACATGACTGTGTCCAACCCGACCTGAACTGGAACCTGATTGAAGTGAAATATGAGAAAACTCAAATAAAAATGACCCAAACCCAAAATAATTCAAACGTGAGACTAACCTGACTTGAACCTGAAATGACACTATGATTAGACCCGATATAACCCAATTTTAACCCAAATCAACATAAATATATTGCCAGTAGAGATTTTAAAAAATTGTGATTTTTTACATATTGCTTATTTATCTAAATTACATATCAATTATGACGATACAATTTAGGAAATTTTAAAATACTATAAAAATATTTTTTATTTAGGGGTCTTTGAAAATAAATTAACAAAATAATATGTTTTATGTAGAGGTCTTCTGGAATTTAATAATTTTGGGATTTGCTTATACATTTTTTTCAAGTATGTAACTAGCACACTGGGTTTCATCTGATAATTAAATTGGATGTCGAGTAATCCAGATCGAGTAGCAATATATCCATTTAGGAAAAACTTCATTTACATCACAAAATTTTCATTTAATTTTTTTTGGTCATCGTGCACAAATTTGGTGAATTGTTGGATACTTGGATTGGTTATTTATGTTTCAAATTTACTGCACAAACTTCAGTTGGTAAATATAAAGTTGATTTAATTAATATTATTCTCTTGATTGTTTGAAATTTGATTTAATTAATTTCAAATGTTTCAAATTAGAATATTTTTATATCTAGTTAAATTAAATATTTTAGGAGTTTTTTCTTCCACTAGTATTAACATTCTTGCCCTACCCTATATTACAAATTTTCCTATCTTGTATTAGTAGGAATGGTAAGTATAAGATTAGTCTTTAAATATTTATCTTTGAATTTGAATTTAATTTACAATAAGCCCAAAATCCTAAAGCCCTAGATACTTACCCTAACCTAAACCATAAGCCCTCAATTCAAACTGTAAATAATATACCTAAACCTAAACCTTAAACTCCAAATCCTAAATCCCAACCCTAATTGAAACCTTAACCTTAACCATAAGCCCTCAATCCTAACTCTAAACCCTAACCTTAAAACCATAAACCGTAAATCTTAACACTTAATTTTATTCCTAACTCTTATCCTAAACTTTAACAATTGATTCTAACCTTTACAATTTTATTCCTAACTCTTATCCTAAACCTTAACAACTAATTCTAACCTTTACCCTAAACCTTAACATTTCTTTTTTATTACCTTCCATATTTAATAAGTTTTATATCTGGGGGCTTCCATATTTAACGACTTCCTTTTTTTAAGAACATACATGCTTAGTAAGTCTCATAATCAACGAATTTCATATTTAATAAATTCTATGTTTGGGTTCTTCTAAACAAAGTAATTTCCATATTTACTAAATTTAATGATCATGTACGCAATTGTCAAATTACAACATTGGTTCCTAAACTTTTAAGTATAGTGTAATAAGGTATCTCAATTTTAACAATTTTCATTTTAGTCTCCAAAAAATTACAACATTGGTTCCTAAACTTTTAAGTATAGTGTAATAAGGTATCTCAATTTTAAGAATTTTCATTTTAGTCTCCAAAATAATTACAACATATGTCCTTAAAATTTTCAAATCTTTGCACTTTCACCCATAATTTTTTAAATTTTGCAGTTTAATAACTAAAGAGGAAAAGTGAGCTAGAGTTATATTTAGTAGCAATTTCATAACAAAAGATGGATATCATAGCAAATTTGTCAAAACATAATTAAGGAAATTGTTATAATTTTTTTAATTTAACCTAATAAGAAATGAAAAATTAATATAAATTAATTGCACAAAAAATTTAATTATTTAATTTAAATTTTAACAAAAATTAAACAAAAAAATTTAATTGATTAAGTGATTTCAGTATATATGCCAGTAACCCAAACAAACCTGACTAATTAACCGAAGTTTGGATTGAAACCCAACTTGAAATTGTCCCGATTTGTGTTGAACCTGAACTCAAATAAGCCCGACTCAACCCAGCCTAAACCCGAAATTCACTCAACCTGAACACAAATGACCTGACCTAGACCCGACTTCATGCTAACCCGATTAAATGCAAACTTGAATGGCCTAACCCAAACCTGACACGACCTACTCAATTGTCATCTCTACTATTGGCAGCAATTTTATCATTTACCATTGAATTGCTTAAGTGGAAAATGTGAAAATTAGGGGACATATAAGTTTTAGTTTCATGTTTCTTTACCTGAAACCCTAGCCTATGTTTCTAAATTTATCATTTTCATAATCACCTTCACCATTTCATTCTCTTTCTCATAATCAGAGTGGATATTGCTAATTTCCCATGATTTATGAGGCTAGAAATTAATTGGCAAAGTGGGTTCTTAAATAAAGTAGCTCTAGAGGTTTTTGGGCTTTAGTTGTTTTAAGCGTGAAGGTTTGAGGAAGATGAAGAGGACGGCAATAGGAGTGAGCTTGTGCATGGGGAGGGAGGCAAGGTCAGTAACGAGAAACTGAATGTCGAAGGACGTGATTCAGATTTGCATGTGGGAGCTTTTGAGTAGTCGAGGTCATACCCATTGGAGAAAATCGTCAAATAGCCAACTCACAGGGTGCTGACCCGTTGTTGATTGAAATGAGATATTCTCATTTTGCACATAATATTCCTAACGTTAAACAATTGTTAGACACTTGGTGGCTATTTAACTCTTATTTTACAATTTCAGTGGCAAACTTGCTCTCATGCCGTAACATTAATGTTAAATTTACACACACACACACAAAAATGACTTGTGGCAAAGTTGCTCAATCAACCAAACATTAGTGGCAATTTTACACCTCCCAAATATAAAGTGCAGGAACTATAAATAGCAAGTATGACCATCTCTATCTTCCTTATTGAAGTTGAACAATGGTTAGTTTTGATTCCATGCGTTAACCGCTGGTTATTGACATACTCATTTTGTTACCAAATTCATTCCTAAAAATGAAAGAAAGAAAGAAAGAAAAAAGATCACCTAATACTTTTATCATCACTTTCGAATAAGATTTTTTAACCTTGTACTTGGGCAATAACTTCAACGCTTTGATCATTAAACCGAGCATGATGAACAAGATTCAATAAATGTATTGCCTATCGACACTTCCATGAAAAGTACTTATTTCTCCACAGTTACTAATTTTGATTAAGGCCCTTAGCCACATTTTGTGCCTTTGGGCTTGTTTTGATCAAATAGAAATTACTTTCTCTTTCTCATATTCTTTGAAATATTTAAGTTTTTTTAATAGTTTGGCATAAATTTATTTATATTATTATTTGTTAGAAAAAATTTTAAAAAATTATATTTAGAAATTATAGGTCTTTATTTATCATTTATATATAAATTTTTTTCATTTACATACTAAACTAATTAAAATAAAAAATTATAGATTAATTACTAAATAGTGAATGTTGTGAAAAACATGAGACATAGGAAGTAATACCGATTGTGATGTTTGTCAACAAGAAAAAAAACATATGGTTTGAGACGTGTATTGCTTAATTTGTTTTCGTAAGGCATTGAACCACAATATTTACCAAAACAAAAAACACAATACTAGAATGCAATTAAAGCTAACAACTCAAGCTTCACAAGTTAGCCTAACGGTCAATGCCATTAAGTTGTTACAAAAATAACATGATTCAACCTCCCACTCGTCCATCATCCTATTGTAATATCTTTCAAAAGAAAGTACGCTTGAAGCTTAATGATACAAGAGAGAGTGAATTAATTTTTCAAAGAGAAGAAAAGCACTAAAAGGAATATAAACAAAGAGAAAAATCATTATATTAACTAAAACACCAAGGACAAAAGTGACACAAGGAACAACACTAGCATTTGATCCAATACCTTTCCCTTTCTGGGTTAAGCCCGACAGTTTCTCCTAGGCCAAAAACATGTCCAAATTAAAAAATTGTAAAATTTGAAGATAGCTTTGGAGCCTTTATTTTGTTGATCTGGTTTATTGGTTATGTACAAGAGAACACATGCTTTACGAACAAACAAGATAAATCTAAAAGTGTTATATAAGAGGGCTAAAAGTTTTTCTACAACATAACTCCTTATCTCTTACTCCTTATCAGCTATGAAGCTTATGTATCGATTGTAACCAATTCCATAACTCCCCTCAAGTTGGGGCATTAAGGTTCACAACGCCCAACTTGAACAATAATGTCTCAAACCTACTTTTAGCCAAGGCTTTGGTGAACAAATTAGCTAGCTGATTATTAGTTCATATTTTCCTTGGTGTTATCTTGCTAGATTGAATTCGTTCTCTAACGAAGTAACAATCCATCTCAACATGTTATAACCAAATTTCAGCATAGAAAACAATTGAATTAGTCCTCAGCATATGAAGTAAAGTTGAATATCTATGTGTTTGATTTTTTATGCCTCTAAAATCTCTCAATTCTAGCATCCACATCCTCAAATATGAGTTTTCTCATGAAATGTCACCAGGTGCAAGAATGATGGAACTAATTTAGTTTGTAATCAAGTTTGGCCTTCTACATCGCTCAATTAGGCTGGACTATAGTCTAAAGATTGTAGACAATTGAGGTCCTATCATTAGTTTAGGAATTAATAGATGTCATGATTTTATCCACCTACATAAAAGCAGTTATTAAGCTCAATTTGTAAATAAATGCTTTTCAATTGTAGATTATAAAAACTACTCAAATTAGCGAAATTAATCATACTCAAAGTATATAATGATGACTTAAACGCTTATTATCTATACACTTATGAGTATTCATTAGTCTCCAATGCCACAAATCCACATTTTCTGGTCCACTGATAGCCAAAGGCACACCCCTTATCAAACTGGCTCTAGGAGATATAAGCTGTCGCAATGGCTACCCATTCAGTCTTGTATCACATAAAAATAAGCATGAAAAATTGGTGCACAATTATAATCTCTTGTTAATTTACGAACAAAAAGAAGATTACACTTAAAATTAGGAATGTATAAATTCACATCCCATTTGGCAATCTTAGTTGTCCCATGCCTTTGACTGGAATAGTTTCTCCATTAGGTATTTTGATCGGCTACTATGCTAAATTTTTTATTTCACATCAAGCATTTTGATATTACAGGTAATGTGTTTTGTTGCTCCTAAGTTTATTGCCTAAGATTTTACAAAATTAACCTTATCAGCCCTATTTACCGTAGGTGAAATATGACCAATAGCTTTTTGTGTCTCCCCTCCAAGCCCAAGTTATTGCAATAATCGATTGTATTGCTTCTACGATAGACCAGGTATGGGACTAGCATCATTACCAATTTGTGCCACCTTTGGCTCAGTCCATTTGTTGTTCATGGGACATAATTTCTTGTTGTGTCTACCTTTGCCCCATCTTGGTGGATATCCAATCATCTCAAAGCACTACTTTTCAATGTGCCCCACTTGTTGTAGTTTTTGCATCTTGGCTTGACTTTTTCCTCAGCTTTCCAATCACTTTCATTCTTGTTATTACGAGCAGTGTAGGTCTGGAATGCCACTACCTTACCAATAGGTTTGTGCATGGTAGAGATTTATCTCTGTTGTTCATCTTCGGCTACCAGGTGATAGGCTTGGTTGAAACTGGGTGTTGACTTTTTATTGAGGATTTGTGTCTTAATTGTGCCAAAGACATCATCTAGTCCTAGAAGAAAGTAATAAAGTTGCTCATTTTCTCTTATTTCAACAAACTGTCACTGGATGTAACAGGTGCACCTGTCACAGGTGTGTTTCAGCCATGGCAAAATAGATAGCATTTCATCCATAAATCTTTCCATTTAGTATAGTAAGATGACACAGAAATTTGTTCCTGCTTCAACAAGATGATCAACCCATATTTCTTGTGCGGTCTAGGCATACAAGACTTGTAACACCCCCAATTTTATGAACCTTAATTTTAAAAGATGTCTTAAATTCCTAGAATTATAAAGCATTTAATTAAAAATAATTTAAGAAATATGAGGTAAAACATTTTCTTTTAATCTATTTTCCAAATAATAAGAGTATTAAATAAAATCAGAGTAATTAAGTGACAATCCCAGGAACACTAATATACGTATAATGTGCCAACTTAAACAAACCATATGTTTCTTTAGAAATCAAATAACACAAAGTTGAAACTCAGTCCTAGCCAGTTTTACTTTCGAGGGGCTATAGCGTACCCTCACATCTTGAACCTCACTATATGGTTCAGTGTACTCTGTCTCCTCATAGTACTTATCTAGGAAAACATGTTAAAAGGAGGGGTGAGCACAACTTGCTCAGTAAATGGGAAGTATCAGGCCCATCAAGTGGGTCATAATATTCTCGCAACAAACAACAGTGAATAATAAAATTTAAGTTATAACAATTTAATTAAAAAACAATTCCATACAACATCATGAGAACAATATTAAAGTCCTACTAGCATGCTTGAACTACTATGCATATGCATAATTCCTTTTTTCGATTAAATTATATCTTATTAATCAATCATTTAATCCAATACTTAAATGTCGTCGGATGAACCTAGGGTGGTGAGTGTCTACATCACCCACTCTCAAGATAACTCTTAGGCAGTGCCATTAGGGATACCACCAAGCTAGAGCCTCTCGGGATACCTACGCCGAGGTAGAGCCTCTTGTGATATCAGCCATAAGCATGATCACTCGCTAGCTATGGTTTGGCAGTGCACAAATCATATCTTCATACTCCATGTCAATATCGGGTCATGACTAGGGACGGTCCGCTCTCACCCTAACATGCCTCTCGGGCTCAAAAGTGTCCGTACCAAACCTCTCATATAAATTTATGGCTTGTTAGGTCATGCAAATATGGTTCGTTACCAACCTTGCATGCATTGTGTTTTATCTTACTCCTCAAATCTTTTACTTAATGCAATCTTGTGTACGACAAACATCAATCTTATGCAACAACCAATTGATGCATGAGTGTAGCTCATTTTATTTAGCCCTTTTTAGTAGAGTGCCATGATTTTAATGCATTCTATTTCTTTTATCTTATTATCTTAGCTTAGTGTTCCATGGTGACATGACAATCAATGATATCTTTTTAAGTGTATTTATAATATATGTTCATCTCCTTTCTCATGAATTCTTTCTAAGTTTGTCATTTAGTATTTACGCTCTTAATCATTTATCTACCGGCTTATAGTAATTTATTAGGCCCTAACATGCCACTAACGGTTGCTTTCATTCTCATCACATTGCTAGCGAGCTTGTCAGCCCTAAACATGGTACTAACAGGTTTATTCAAGCGGTACTAACATACTTCTAATTTAATTCTTGTTACAAACAGTCCTAGTATAATATTAGTGCCAAACATACATCATATATCACATCATTACAACCATGCTACCAACCAACCAACCAAAATTACATCTCAATGGAAGAGAACTAAAATAAAATAAAATAAAATTTTAGGAAAACTAATTAATTACCCAACCCATGTTGCTCATACATTTAAAGATTTCGTTTAGCCTATTTGTTTATTTAGAATTTATTATTCAGGTTTATGCTTATTTTGGGCCTAAGAGGGCCCACAAGAACTAACCCGCTCTTCCCCTTTACTTAGTACGGTAAACACAGCGAATTGGGGTGATTTCTTAGAATAGTCCTACAAAATATTAGCAAGGTAGAAAATTAAAAAATATGCTAAAATTTAGAAATTTTCTAAATGGCACTTAGAAGGTTCACATTCTCGACATCTAGGCCGAAATTTTACCCAGCGGCCAAAAGTGGTTTTGGGGTGTCTCTAGTGGCCTCGTACCTATTTGGGATCGTGTCAGGAGCCTTCTTGATTTTGACTACAGCAGCCAATACACCTAGTTATAAGCTCATTTAGTGGTTGTAAACACTGAATTTGGAATGAAAAAATTTGATTTTGATTACCGATGTGTTTTCGAGATCCCTAACGCTCTAGAAGTCCAAAGAAACACTAAACCTTCAAATAAGGAATTTCTAGCCCATCGTAACAACATGGACAGCAAAGATAATAAACTTAATAAGGCTGTGAGTTTCAAAATATTCAGCCAAAATAATTCCAAAACGGTTACAGCGGCATACTGGAGCAAGTAGGGGTTAGATCGTATCGAAAACGAGTGCAAAACTTAGAATTTTGAACAAGAAAAATCTAGCAATCAAATTTGGAACAAAAATAAAGTATTTAGGTGCTAGAAAAAAAATTAAAAAAATGATATAGAGAGATTTAGACTTACGCAAACAAATTTGGAATTATCGGTATGTGTGTAGGATTGTTTTGATGTTGCGATGGGGTTTCTTTTTGATTTGATGAATCTAGATAAAAATATGAAATTAATTTAATGTTCTAATACCCTAGAATAACTAAGAATCGAAGCATGGAGGGATGACTTACATAGGTTTCATGAACGGATAATCGAAGACAAGAACATGTGAGGAGATGATCGAATGGCCATCGGCGGCTTTGTTGTGATTTAAGCGATGAAATATTCGCTAGTGGCTGGTCGCACTAGTGAATGGGAGAAGAGCCAAAATGTTCAAAAGTTCTGTGAGGAGAATTAAGCTCCACGCCAAATAGAAGTGTAGGGACAAATAAATAATAGTATAATAATATGGTAACGATGCCGGGTAATTAATTAGGAAAAACTAGATTCGCAAGTTTTCTTTATTTTTTACTTTTTTTAATCTAAAGTTTCTAAAAATCCTAGTAGTTACTTTGTGGCTGGAATGTTTTATAAGAAATAAATTAGGGTTAGGGAAAAAAAATAATCCTATGTAGCAGTAGCACGAAACCGGTTTAAATCGTACACGTATGTTGGCTAAATTTTGGGAAACATAAGTGAATGAATTCAAAATTGAGTGAGGAGAATAATCCAATGGTGCTCTCAGATTTCTCATTCGGTGATTAGTTGGAAATGACAAAAACGCCCTTAGCCTAAAAAAAAAGACTTTGAGCTTCTGGCTTGGAATTTTGACTTAATAACCATTGAAGGAATTTTCTAAAGATCAAGATTTTTAGTTTTACACTAATTTACTAAATTGATAGATAAAATTACTAAAATACCATTGAGGGTAAAATCATAATTTTTGCATTTATGGGTAATTCGGTAATTTTATTTTTCTTAATTTCTAGGGTTATTACAAGACTCTACTCCTAACCTTTGTCCATGGCGCTCTTTGACCATCCTTTTAGCAATGCATCACACCGCAGCCAATTACCTAGCTTTGGTGAATTTTTTGACGATGTTGGAATCATTTTGCTCACAAAACCAATCTTGTTCTTGGCAAATAACACATTGTTCATGCCATTTACCTGTTCTCAATAATTGCAGTCATTTAGCAGCTCACTAACATAAATTTGTCCGGGACTATTTTAGGCATGAACGTAGTATGGGAACATCACATCCATACTGCCATTTTTGTCATTCTAGCTCGGACCTACCATGGCTTCTAAGAAAGTGAAGGTGATGAAGTTTTATGGTATTGGGTGTCCAGGTTTTGGCTTTGATACCATGAAGAATTTGAATATGGCTTTGAAGTCTTTATTTCATTCACCTGGTATATTGATTATATATAGGAGAGCACATGCTTTATGTACAAACAAGATAAAGCTAAAAAGGTTATCTAAGAAGGCTAAAAGTCTATCTACAACAAAACTCCTTACCTCCTACTCCTTATCAGCTATGATCTTGTGTATTGGTTGGAACTAATTTCATAACAATCAGAGTAAGGTAAAGGAAATTTTAATTTTCTAGAACATTATTGCAACTTATTTGTGTTTGTTGTGTATTTAAATTTGTTACTGAAGAAATGTGAGGAAGAATATTGTTGTATGTATGAAGAAAAATCTTAAAGAAGTAATATGAGTTCCAAGTTTATGTATAAGTGTAAACTTGGTTCCTAATTAGAACCAAGATAGTGTTTGTGTGGCAAGCATGTAGTAGAACTTGGTGTAATATAGGACACCCTAATTGATTAATTAACAGTGAGGGTTTGGAGCTCTTGTGTCAAGTGAATAGTGATTAATCGTGATACATGTTTGCTTGATATTGAGTTATGTGTTTAATCATAGTTCTTTTACTGAGTTCTTTTGAACTCATGTTTCACTAATATTGTTTTAGGAAAAGAACAAGGTAAGTAGTTTGTGGTGTATGTGATTTTGGTCAATTAAATCATGTAGTATAGGCTAGGGGAGGACTAAAATGAATCTCTGGTTTTGAGGTCTAATGATCCTAGAAATGCATGCATGAAAAGGACCTTAGGAGTAGTATTCTTGTTTATGGGGTTAATGAATGTCTAAAAATGGATTACATAACTGTGATGTTAGCTTGTAATGGTCTCATAATGCACATGGTAAACAGATGCCTAGGTGATGTTTCATGTATGAACTTTTAGTAATATATGTGTCTTTGGTTCTCATGAGTTGGATGTGTCTTAAATAGTTTCCTATTGGTTTATGTAGTTAAATTCCTGTATCCACTTTTTGTCCCTTTGACTTTCCTAGTGAAAGCTTGCACTTCTGCAAAACTTGCCTATGAGTAGTAAAGTATTGACTGAAATTTAACTTCTAACCAGAAGAGTTCAGATTGATCTGATTTTCGAAGAGAAAGTGTGGCTTAGTTATGGCTTTGCTAAAAAAAGTCTACTTTTGTTTGGAATTTTTTGCATGTTCTCTACAAGCAAGTTTTATTATTGTCCAAACATGGTTTAATACACCATGTTCGAAGTTGTTCTTGTGGAAATAAAATTCGAGTTGCTAAACTCATTGGTTAATCATTTTTTATGGAAATTGTTCTTGTTTGGGAAAAGGGTTGGCTAAAATTTGACTTACGGGTTAAAAATCTCATTTTGGTATAATACTTCTTAAATTTATTTATAGGAAAGTTTATTTGACTGTAGTAAATAGGTTTGATGGATTTGGCCACTCTATACTTAAGGATTTAGTTACTGAACCCTTGAATTGAGTGAATTTCCTAGTTAGTCAAACCAAAGTTTGACTTTTGCTATAGGACTTAGTTTGCTATGAGATTTTGTGAAAATGTTCTTGATCCTATTTGTGCTTTGTTGGTAATGTTTCTTTAGTAGCAGAAGGATTTTCTATAGGAAAAGTCATTGTTTTCATTTCCTGCAAGCATGTGTTCTTTTTCACCTTGACTTTTTGCTAGAGAATTTATTTTGAGCTGAAACTTTATGTACACATTCTTCACCATATATGTGAAGTGTTAAAATCACTTACATAGAAAAAGACTAAGAGAATTCAAGGAAATGAATTGTTTCGGTTACTGCAGTAATTTGGATTTTTTTTTTGTTTAAGGTGGCAAATTCCAATTTTGACAATTTGTGGTTCTGCTTAATTGTTTCAATAAGTTTCTTTGGATATATGATTTGTGTTTGTAAGGGTTACAAGTGCTTATAAGACCTTGTGCTAAGATTGTCTTTTAAAGCATAATAGTTAGTTTTGTTTAATGTTGAATCCTTGAGGCATATTTGGGTGTGTTTGTGCTAGTGTGTGCTATGTAGTGCATATGTGCATGAAAACTCTTAATTGTGTGCAATGTGTGTTTGAGAAGTCACAGCCAAGTAGGGTTATGACATTTGTAAATTTTTACGAAGGTAGGGGAGAAGAGAAGGACTGAAAGACTCCAATGTGAAGAAATTTGCTGGTAGATATTTGATATAGGACCTTTCATGTGTCAAGATGGATAGTTGTGGCTTGTTAATGATGCCAAAACTTACAAGTACAGGAGTTGCAATATCTCTAAGCTCAAGTCTGAAATCAGAACTGAAATTGGTGCAAAACAATTAATTAGAGATTAGAGATAAGTTCCTTGAAACCAATTAACATAGACACAATAACTAGTAGGTTAATCCAATGACTATAGAGTTGAACAGTTAATTTCATATCAACAGTGTGTTTGAATGCTCAACTAAAACAATACTTAACACACTAAAGCTATTATAATTATTCCTTTTATCCTATTTACTTCTACTAGCCATACTTACTTTTTTTATGCTTAGTGTAATTTTGAATTTTCTTGTTCATTTTATTTAACTGGTTCGAGGTTCGTGGTGATATTGGTAGTGCTTCAAATTGTTATGCGGCTGAAAAACAAAGATCACAAGCTACAAATCATCATGGTAATGGTAAAGGACTTGTCTTAACTATTACTATATTTCTTTGCCAATTAGCATAAAAAGATACTAGTTTGTTGCTTTTACAATAATTTCTTATGTTTTTCCATAGGTGCTCATTGAAGAGCTGTTTATTCATGTTGAGTGAAGATCAAGTTCATGCTCAAAACTTTTATAAGTTATAGTACTCTTTTGCTTAGGAATGATGACTAAGTCCTAGATGATGAATTTAAGTGCTTGTATTTTAGAACTCTTTTGTTTTATGACTATTGCCAACTCTTATTTAAAGTAATGTAATTATTTTTATCATTATTTTAGAAATCTTGCAATTATTTTTCATGTTTGACAGGGTTGAACAATGACACAATATTAATAAAATAGCAAAAAATACCTCCATACTTATACTATTTGTTTGTTGGTATAAATTTTTTTTTACTTTGTAATGTGTTAGTAAATATGCAGTTGGATTCAGCCCCTTATATGATTCATAGATAGACAAATGTGTCAATAAAACATTTTAACTAACACACCCTGTGTGTGTTGATATGTGTTGAAGTGCTTCACCAATGCACAAGAAAATTGTCAGTGAAAACCTACTGATTTGAGTGTTGTTCACACTTTGTTTACATGTTGGTGAATTATACTAACACTTCGATATTTACCAACATTTGTTTTTTGTTGATAAGTGGCAATTCTACTGTAGTGTAATTAAATAATGTAGTGAATATATTTTTTTATTAGTAATAAGAGAATATTATTAAAACCAGTGAGAAGGTAGAGAAAACGTGTACTATAGGTCCCTAAACCACATTAGTTCCAATTTAGCTTGACAAACTTACAAGGATAAGGATGGATTTAAAAACCACACATCAAGAGAAGAAAGACGCATCCCTGACCTCTTTGAAATCCAAAAATAAGAAAGGGACGTGATTGACAAGATGATTACTAAAAGGTTTGGAAGTTTATTGTTGAAGGCAAGACCATTTCTCACCAACCAAAAAACCCAAAAAGATGTTTTGATCATAATGTCCCAAAGTTCACCTTTACTTGAATAACTTGTTGCGGATGAATTAAGATATACGAGCTAAGAAAAATTCCTGCACCATGTATAATTTCATCCTTATCATGCATGAATGGCTACCAAAATTGAACCCAAGACTCTACAATAAAAAAGCAGGTATCAACATCCTCAAAGTGTTCCCTGCACAGTGAAATAGAGGATAATAGATTAAGAAAATTGTTCCATTTAGACTCCTTCATCGTTCTTGGAATCTGTCTCCATATCCCACCCCATACCCATTAACCCATCCCTACCACCAAGGTGTTTTGATTTGAGTAGGGTTTAAAAAATCTAGGAAATTTTTCATAGCAACCTTGTTGAGACTCCTGTATTGCCCCTAAGTGGATTGTAAAGAATTATCTCCTGTATTGCCCCTGAGTGGATTGTAAAGAATTATTCCCTAATTAACATTCCTTGCCGTACAATGAAACAATTATCCTCCTCTAAAAAGCCTCCTTTTCAAACTCAATTCTCCATCACCACTTTGACAATAGTGCTAAATTTTACCCCTAAACTACCTACGCTCAACAACTTTTTTTTTTTTCCTATCTGACAACACCTTTTGCCAAGCAACTAGCAAATCTTCTTATCGTCCTCATAACCCCCAAAAAAAGTTTTTATGAAAGGATTCTAGCTTTTTGAAAACACTCATTGGGCAGCAAAACATGAACAAGAAGTATAAAGACAGACAAGAAAAGCATGACTTAAGTTAGGTAAGCCAAGCTCCAGAAGACATAGATCTTGCTTTCCAAACTGCCAACTTGGATTTCTATTTGTTAACATCTATCGACCATTCAACTAACCTTTTCATTGAATCAACAACTGGCATACCCAAATAAGTAACAAGATCAAAACCCTATTTGCATCCAATTATACGTGTAGCCAAATTTTCTACTTCACCGGCAATTGCATTTATACCCATTAAATAGCTTTTTGCAAAGCTAATGCAAAGCCCCGAAATCAATTGGAAGCACCATAAAATTCTCTGAAACTACAGAATATTATGCTCTTCCCAAGCACCAATAAAAAAGGTTTCATTAGCAAACTGGAGATGCGTGACCTCCACATTACCCATCCTTACCTGAATTCCATTGATCTCCCGTAAAGTAGTAGCTTCCAAAATAGGACAATATAGCACCTTTACAATAATCAAGAATAGTAAAGGGGACAAAGGATCACTTTGACGGGAGTCCTTTTCCATACAAAACTCAAAAGTGGGATTACCATAGATAGGAACTGCCACCATAGCAGATGATAAACATCCCTTGATCCAATTAATCCACCTATTTCCAAAGTTCATTTGCCTCATTGTGTAAAAAAGAAATTCCTAATTTACATTGTCAAAAGCCTTCTCAAAATCCACTTTTAAAATATGAGTCTTGACATTCCTCTTTTTCACAAACTGCACAACTTCATTAGCGATAAGAATACTATCCAGAATATGTCTACCATGAACAAAAGCAAATTGAGTTTCACTAATCAACTAGTGCATTTTCCTCTTGAGGCTATTAGCAAGAACTTTGGCATGATTTTATAAATTGAACTAATCAAACTTATAGGTCGATAATCATTCTATGCAGACAGATTTACCTTCTTCAAAATTAAAGTGATAAAGTAAGAATTGTAACCTCTAACAATCTTCCTGATGCCTCAAAATCTTTTACAAACTTCATCACATCTCCTTTAACGAAATGCCAACACTTCTTTAAGAATCCAAAGTCAAATCAATCTACGGCGGGTGATTTCGAGCTACCATAACTCCATATGGCATCCTTTAATTTACTTCACCCTCCTCAATAGGGGCTTCTAATTATAAGTCTAATGCATCCAAGTGACAAAGAAGCTTAATTCTACTCGTTGAACAGTGAGGCGAGGACTAGCCATTATCTTGGAATTTTTCTTTAAAAAATTTAAGCGCATCATTTTCTTTTTCATGTGGCTCCTCGATCCACCGCCCATTAGATAAAATCCTACTATACAATCGGGTTGTGATCTGAAATGTTCCTTTCTAAACCGATCAGACATAAACCAGGCCATAACAGAAGAAAACATTCCAAAGCAAGAGCACGGTCTATTCGACTCATCTTAGTGCCTTTAGAGTTGTACCAAGAAAACTTCCTCGCGCCTAGTGGAAGGTCCATCGCTTGTGTCTCTGCAACGAAGCTTAGAAAATCTCCAATTTCAGTCTTGCAACTGACACAACCACTTCTTTCATGTGAAGATGTTACCGCATTGAAATCTCCCATATAGCACTAAAGACCCTTTAAGTTTGTGAAATCTCCTGCTGCCCAATTATCCGAAAAATTGGTGAAAAAATATGTCTCTGCAAGTCGGTCAAGACTCCCCCAGTCTTCCCCTTGCCTGCGTCTATCCCTCTGAATCCGAAATGCCTCGCTGCCTGTCCTGCTGCCCGCTCTCTCTCTTTCTCTCTCTCTCTCCCTGGTTCTCTCTTACAAATTATTTTCTAATTTACTGTTTTTCCACTTCTTCCAGCAGTGTTCAGAGCAGTTCATGATTTGCTACTCTGCGGTTAGTTTAAACGGTGTAGATGCTGCTATTTCCAGAATCATGCTTCTTTTGGTATTGGGATTGTGGCAAGGAATCACGTAGGGAAACATCGGAAACCTTCACGAGTCATCTCTTGGGAGTTGTCCTACTACCAACTATGTCATGCGAGTGGAGGCATTGGCAAGAACATTCAAAGCTCTGAAGGAGGTTTAAAAGTAGCTTGGGGACGGAGGTTTATAATTCACATAGAGTTCGATTAATCCTCTTGTTCTTGTTAAGGCATTACAATTTGATAAGTCTACAAATAATTATTCATTGGAGTCATCTTATGAGATATTAGGATGTTATAAACTAATTTTCAATTAATTAGATATATTCTCTTAGAACTCGTTGTTGTAATATGGTGGCTCATAAGCTTGCTAGAGTTTTATGTCAATTAAGGTAAAGGATTGATGTTGTGTGTTGCCTCTTTCCCAGGTTGGCTTTCAAAATGTTCTTCGTGCAAATAAAATAAAATAAAATAAAATAAATGTTGAACAATATATACGAATACGAGCATAGATGATGAGAGGATTTATTTATATAATCCGTATAATTACTTGAGTCCTCTGACAAGTAGTACCCTAGGTACACATTTAACAACATGTACCTAACAAGTTATTAGGCGGAGACAGCATAATCAGCAAGAGCTTCAAATTCCTCAGGAGTGTCGATGACTCCATTTTTGTTCAGATCGCAATGAGCAAGTGGATCCTTGGCCTTGCTAGAGGCACCCAAGGACTCGAAAGCTTTGATAAGCTGCTCATTGTTCATCACCTTAGCATTTCCGGCATAGCTGAGGAAGACACCCTTCACCTCCTCCTTGCTCATTTTGAGGCTGGCCATTGTTAGCTGGTGGAAGGAAGATTGCACGAGTGTTTTTGCATTGCAAATTTGGTTTGCTGATGGGAAAGAGAGAACTAGTTTGAGTAGGTGTAACTCGGGTGAGGAATACATGTTTCCTTTTCTTCTGGCCCTTTTTTTGTTATATATCTTTTCAAATTTTAATTGTTCTATATTTTGATGTGATAGTTTTTTTATGGCCTCCTTAGTTTTTCAATGCTATCTAGCAAGGGTGCGTCAATTCTCATATTTCTCACTTGTTTTAATTTAATTTGTTAGGAATAGTCCGAACCACTCTACCAAAGTGGTAAGAGGATACCATGAGAAGCAAAAGGTCAGGAGTTCGACTATTACCTCCATTACTTCCCTATATAATGCCGTATAAAGCTCGTTCAGATGCGTTGTGAAGATGTTTTTGTATACAAAAAAAAATTTATTGGGAATATAACGAAACCAAGAGTAATAAGATGATATCAGCTCAAAGTAGAAACTGCAATTAATAGAAAAGAATTTTCTTACTAGCAGATGAGTTTGGAGTAGCTAAGTAAAATAAGTAAAAAAAGTCATAGGTAATCATCATAACTCACTATTTGAAAGATTGAAGATTCTTTTGTGCCTTTTTTATTTTTTTTCTTTGAACGACAACAAAATGGATGATTTATTATTGAGTAACTAAATATACATAGTATAGCCTCAGCACTAAGGCTATAAAGAAGCTAGACATAGAATGCGGTAGAGATTACTTCAAAATACAACCATATTTTTTCTCTCGTACTAAGCAGTCCTGTGAGTTTAGCTGATGGACTACTTGATCTTTGTAATACTGAAGAACATCTGCATCATACATCCTAGCAATCTGATTGTATTTTTCCCCATCAACACCACAACCGCTAAACACACCCACTACACCATAACTATGAATGATCTCCAGATGTTTTACGAATAAACGAAAATGGATTTCATAGAAGATCTTTACTTGTTATTGTGTGTTATAGTGCAGCTGGTGTGTCATTCTATCTTTCTTTTTTTCTTTTTTGTAATAATTTGTTTTTGGACTTTGAACCATTCGTTGAAGGTGTCATGGTTCATCCATCTTATTAGCTGGCTAGATAGACAAAGAACAGTCAATTTGAACCAAGCATAGGGAGTCAAGAACATAGTTAATTGCCAGCCTACTGAGGACAGTGTTTGTCACAACTCAAAAGGGAAAACAAAAGAAAGAATTACTTTTCTGGTATAAATGTCATTTTAGTCCCTTAATGCCATGAGGATTAATTATGAAAAGCTAGGGGTATGAGAATGGTCAATGTTTAGAGGTGATAGCGGTCTTTCAACAATTCTGAAATTATAATTAGAGCGGAAACCAAAAGGTTTTTAGTGACTTTACTGTGGCGGAACAGGGCCCCAGTGCCCTAAATTACTAACACTGGTAGGCTCTTTGGGAACTATGATCCCACTTAGGTTACAGATGGCTAGTTATTACTCGTGAAGTATCTTAAATCATTACGTGCAAATAATTACTTAGCCTACCCTACCCTACATAAGAAATATGCATGCATTGTCCTGGCTATGCAATAATAATTAAATTAAAACATCATTGAAAACAGTGCCGCGGCAATTAACAAAAACATAATTCAAATAAGCCAAGACATAAACCTTTAGTTGCTTTAACTTCAAGTAACAACTATGTGCATACATCTCAAACTTATATGCACCAAAAAATAACCCTAGTGTTATACACACCAATGGACACTAGTAGAGGCGATCTATGTATGAAATTACCATACATATAAAAGAAGCATATCACAACAACTAAGATACTAAGATCCATCATTAGCTCTTCACCTAAGCAAGCTAGCTTCAAGTGATGAGCCACACTTTCCTTGTACTCACTTAGCCTCAAACTATAAGGCAAACACTTTGGTCAGTACTAGCTTATGCCATAAGTAACTCAGAAACTTGGAGTTTCCTACTAAAAAATACCTTTTTAAACCGATAAAACTTAGCTTTAATAGCTGCCCTTTACCAACTGTTAAGCCCAAGTAGTCCGCTTAAACCTGCACAACACTTAAGGGGTGAGTACTCTAAAGTACTCAGTAAGGGATTTAGTACCTGCGG
The DNA here is from genome assembly GCA_005392925.1 of Aquilaria sinensis. NCBI lineage: Eukaryota > Viridiplantae > Streptophyta > Magnoliopsida > Malvales > Thymelaeaceae > Aquilaria > Aquilaria sinensis. The sequence continues at coordinate 153,467 of SMDT01000092.1, forward strand.
GAAGAAAGATATGCAAGCATACAAAGCACAACAATTATATATATATATATATAGTATACAAAACAAAACAAGCAGTCAACAATGTAACCAGAAGCAAGAATAAACAACAACCAATGCAAATGATGGATGGATGGATGGATGAATGAAATATGCACATGCAAATGTACTTAGGAATTCCTTACACCCGTAGGTGCTAGACTTGCCATGAGCTCTTACGACTGGGGTACTTGGATACTGGCCCTCGTATCCTATGCTAGCACTTAACTAACCCCATGAAGTCCTCTTACGGGCACCTTAGAGTAAGTTGTCACTTACTCAAAGCTTGCCCACCTTGACGGGCTACTTAGAGTAAGTCACCACTTACTCACTCCTTACCCGTCTCTTCCCTTAACTTATTGTGCAGGGTAGCTGCCTTATGTGGTTCAACTTACCAAGCTCTTCGAGCTTAGCTTAGGGCTTCTTAGTGACTTACTTACCAAACCATCAAGTTTGGTTGGGATTCTCTTAGGTTTCCTTTTTATTGACCAAAGGTCTATGACATTCCACTCGGCCAACAAAGAGTCTAAAACCCGACTTAATCCCCTTACTGCTCACTTGGGAACTGAAGCATTTTAACTTCCTTAGCCACCATTACTTACCCTGTCTTAACCACACCACTTAGCCACCACCTAAATAATGCATAATTCCCAACTTAGGAATGAGTTTTAGACCCAACCGAGGTTACGGAACATCTTAAGTTAGCCTAGGGATGAAAACTGAGAGTTTGAGACACTCTTAGGATGCCCGGAGCTTGGGGGGCAAAATGCCTTGGCGGCGCCGTTGGCGATGCGTCGCCAAAGGCATTGACATTCGGACAATTTTGGCATCTCTCGGCAATGGGTCACCAACTCGCGTTGCCACCGGAGACGCGTCGCCAAAATGGCATCGTTACTGGCGATTCGCCAATGCCTTTCCAGCATTTCTTGCACGAGCTCAAACTGCTCAAATCACATGGGTCTTGTTTCTAATTCTTTTGCATTATTTGAGCTTAATTAACTTAAATCCCTTACCTCAAATCATCTTGAAAGCAAGAAACAAGCAATACACATCCAAGCTTGAGTTCCTTTGAGTTCCAAGCTTGAAATCAACCAAATTGGACACCAAGAGCACGAAGTTAAGACCATTTCTAACCATAAACTTAAAACTAGGATCAAATACGTTTACCTTTGGTCAAAGAACAACTCCAAATGCTGAGCTGTTGTTGGGATGCACCTTCAATTTCATGGATAGTGAGTTGGGAGGTAGAATACGAAAATGTGGGGGAGATGATGAATAGTGTCATCTCTCCATTTATAACCAACTTAGCCCAACTTGTCACCTTGGCCCTTAAACTTAATTTTTGAATCACTTTTAAACACTATTGCATCACTCCTTGGTTTTTTTCTTATCCAAACACTTTGCCCTTAGGTCACTTAAGCTATTATTAATAGCTTCTTTAGTGCATTTTTCTTAACTTGAAATGGCTATAAATACTTATGGTCTTATTAGCTCTTTGAACCTAATTTTACCAAAATTATGGTCAAGAAAATTACCATTTTGACCTATTGCCAATTACTTTTGAAAGCTTGCTTTCTTTGCTTAATGTAACTTGGGATTTACTTACCTTTTAATGTAGAGGAAATACTAGCCTCAACTTTTGAAGGAACTTTTATTTTGTCCATTTTCATTCTTCCTTATTTGCTTTTTGGCATTCAGGTTCTCTTCACAGGTTCAAGGTCACATTTCTTGAGTTGAATCATCTACAGGTGGGTAATTTTAGTGGGTAATTCCTTTCGGGTCATTTTTTTTTTGCGATTGAATCTATTTTTTTAAATCAAATAATTTGAGAAGCAATTTAAGTAATTTAACGTTGTTAGTAATATTTGATTGTTTTTCTAAACCCATACCCTTTAACTATCATTATATAGATTATTCAGATCTTCACTCAACTATCACTCAGACATACACAATGACAATTTTATTATGCTTATGTTTCAATGAATTTTCTTTGAAATTACAACGAAATACAAATCAAGTTCATTATCAGTGATTAAATTGTAAAATTTAAAAAAATTTGGGTAAAAGTGCAAAGATTTCAAAAATTTTAGGATCATGTTGTAATTATTATGGGAGATTAAAATAAATTTTTTTAAAATTTAGGTACCTTATTGCGCTATACTTAAAAGTATAAGGATAAATATTGTAATTTTAATAATTGTCTATTAAGATCATTAAACTTACTAAATATAAAAATTATTTCTGTTGGAAAAATCCAAATATGGGATTCACTAAATATGGATGTTTTTCCCCAAATAAGATACTTGCAATATATAGAAGTCCTAAAAAAATAGAAGTTATTAAATATGGAAATCCTTTCTCAAAATATGAAAATTATTAAACATGAATACCTTAAAAAAAGAAATGAAACTACTAAATATGAAAGTTCATCTCCAAATATGAGACTTACTAAATATCAAAGTACCAAAAAATGAAAGTTACTAATAATGGAAGTCATCACCATTCCTAAATATAAGGCATACTGAATATGAAAAAAAATGGAAGTTACTAAACATGAAAATCTCCATATTTAAGACTGACTTAATATGGAAAATAATGAAAGAAGAAAGTTAAGGTTTAGGGTAAGGGTTAAAATCGGGTATTGTTGGGTTTAGTTATCAGGTCATCTCGGGTTCAGGTCAGGCCAGTCTAGGGTTTGGGTCATTTCGGGTTCGGGTCAATTCATGCTCAGGTCATTTCGGGTTCGGGTATTTCGGGTTTGGGTCATTTGGGTTCGAGTTTTCTCAGGTTTCCCTTTAATCGGGTTCGGGTTCAGGTCGGGTTGGACACAGTCGGGTTTAGGTCGTTGACTTTTTTAGTCAAATCAGGTCAGGTCAGGCTTGGGTTGAGGTGGGTTGGGCCAGGTCATCGGGTCGGGTCCGATTTTGCCATCCCTACTCTTCCTTACCTTAACCTTTTTTTTTTTTTTAATTTTCCTCTTCCTTTCTCGACTTTAGCCCAACCTTAGTGTCTGTTGTTTTATTTATAATATTTTCGCCTTCTGACTTATCCACCTATGACTCCATTTTGCAATTTTATATATATATATTGTAATTGTGGACAATGATGATCGTTCACGAACAGTGCTCTCTCTCCTTTTTTTTTTGCGGTTTTTTCCAGAGTAATGGTCTAACTTTCTTTTAGCCGCTACAAATTTCCTTTTTTCATTTTGTTCCCTAAACTTTGCTAACAAAGGATACCGTTCATACAACACCAGTAAACTATAAGTACAATAGTGACCTTGGTCCAAGCTGAGGCATCCACTATTCATATATAGTGATAAATAGTGTGCATCGCTTGTTTTTTTTTTCCTATTTTCTTTTGAGATGCAATTGCTTCTTTAGGAAGATCTGTCATTTTTTCGAAAGACAACATTATTCTTGAAAGCCTATGTTGCTATTTCTTCATTTTCATTTTTTTTCACATTTTTTTTGGCTAAATCATACTTTGAATCATCTACAGTGGTAAACAATGTGTGTCGCTTTTTTTTTTTTTTGCCTATTTTCTTTTGAGAAGCAATTGCTTTTTTGGAAGATCGGTCATCTTTTTGAAAGGCAATAGTATTCCTGAGGCTTATGTTCATATTTCTCCATTTTCATTTTGTTTCAGGTTTCTTTTTTGCTAAAACACGTTTTCAATCACTGAATTGCTTTTACTTCCCATTTTTGTCTCTAGGTTTGATTTGTGTGATGCTTTGGCCCCAAACTTAATAATTACTTAATTATAGTCTTTCTATCTGCTTTTTTGGTCCCCAAAATTTTTTATTCTTTAATTTTTATGTATTATCTTCTAAAGGAAAACTTGGTCACCATGTTTTGTTTGTTTTTTAGTAAAACCATCTCTCCCCTCCCTTTCTCTTATTAAGTCAATTGTTAAACCCCTAATATCTAAAGCTTTTTTCCATTTCCTATATTGGTCACTAAACTATTTTTTATTTTTTTTCTTCATTATTTTTTTCTGAAACAAAACTTTAGTCATTGTGATTTTCCACTTTTGTATATGGTTCTGGATGATTCAACTTTGGTCAATTTATTATTTTTTTCTTTTTTATTTATTAAGTTAATGGTTAATTAGTTTATTAACATAAATTAAGCACAATTTTATGTTCAGATTTTGTAATTTCTTTATTGATGATTCAGTTTTGTAGCTTGAGTTATTTACTGCAAAAAGTTCTATGGTTTAATAAATCAATTTGGTCCATACTTGCTAAAATTGAAAGTGAATTATTCTAAATAAATTTCTCCTCAATATTAAGAATTAGAGTGTGAGTTGAAAAAGAGTTAATTTTTTAGTAAAAAAAAAAATCCAAAGTAAGCACGTATAAGTGGTGTTATAATTCTATGTTACAATTATTAATTATTTTAATAATAAAACATAACATGAATGCCAAAATTAAAATATTAAACAAAATTTTTTTGAGTGGGAAATTTTTACTTATTAAGATTTTAATAGTTAAATAAATTTAATGTAAAAAATTGAAAAACAATGATATTTGTTACATACATATACTTAAAATAACACAAAATTCAATAGTATCTATTATATTATATATACTTACATACAATTGGTATTTAACTACAATTGGTCTTATAAGTTGCTTATAAGTTGCTGCAAAAATGTGGCAATAGTGGATTTGATTAGAATTAGAACATTAAATGTGCTTTGCTGATTGTAGTGTAAACCATTCTCTTCCTGACTCCAACATATATAACAATAAGCGAATATACCATACTCATACAGTATATTGATACAAACAATACCACGATACAATGTCATTCGCAACATATAATTATTTCTTCGTTAAATGACATAAAATGTCACAAAGAATAGCAAGTAACAAATTAAACAAAAAGAATACTGCAAAATTCAAACAGTTAGAGCCAATTAAGTCATTCATTCTTTTTTTCACTTTGATCCAGAAATCATTTTTTTATCCATAACATTATCCTCTTTTCTCTTTTTTTTTTCTGAATGGAATTATTTATTTTTATGGTTTTTAAGTTTGCTTTGCCTTTGAGTTTTCACCCAAACTTCTAATCCGTTCCATTTTGTTTGGTAAACTCATTTTCACATTTTGTGTTCCCTAAATTTTAACTATTTAACTATATCTTCTATTTGCTCTTTAGCCCCAATTTTTTTTTTGTTCTTTTATGTACTTCTTCTAAATTAAGACATTGGTGGCCATAATTTCTATTTTTATTAAACCATTAGTTTTTTTTTATTGTTATTAAATAATTTAAATTTAATCCTAAAAATTTTGTTTTTTTATTTTTTTTTGTTTCCCTAACTTTTTTTTTATTGATTTTCTTTATTATTCTTTTCTAAAATGAAACTTTAATCTTTATAATTTACCTACTTTTGACCTGGTTTTGGTTTATTTAGCTTTAGTTAATTTTTTTCTTTTACTTTCTTGTTTTTATCTTTATTAAGTTAATGGTTAGACTGCTAATTGATTAACATGTATTAAACATAGTTTCTTATTTTAGTCAATTTTTTTTATCATTATTGTTGATTAAGTTTTGTAGCATCAATTGCTTGCTTCAAGCTCTATAGTTTAATAAAGTAATTTGGTCCATAGTTGTTAGAATTGTAAGTAAATTTTTCTAGATAAATTTTTCATCGATACTAAAAATTAGAGTTTAAGTTAATAAAAGATGAAAATTTTTAGTGAATTTTTTTAAAATTACAAAAAAATTTTGCATTGTTTTGAAGTATATACCGTATTTTGTTTTATAGTGTTATGTCTCGATCATAACTAATCATTTTAATGATATAAATAATAACATTGAAAGGAGCTCCAACTCAAATTTGAAACAAATAGAAATTTTAACTTGATTGTCATAAATTTATTGATGAGGAATATTTTATTTATTTATTATTCAAAATTATTACAAAAAAATCTACTACGAATGTGTGGGTCACTAAATCTCTCCATTTGTCTTCTTGGTCTCTAATTTTTTTTGTTATTTTTTATTTTACTTGTCCTTCTAAAGAAAAATCTTGGTTATCATGGTTTGTTTCTTTCTTTCTTTTTTTAGTCAATCATAGTGTCTTCGTTTAACCTTTTTTTGTTGATTTTTTATTATTGTTTTTTAAAACAAAACTTTTGTCATGATGAGTTATCCACTTTTTTGTATGGTCCGAGCGGATTCGTTTTAGCCAATGTTTTCATTTATTTTTTTTTTCCATTATTAAGTTGATTTTTAAGCATTTAATTTCCTAAAATGTTTACATTTGCTCTCTTAGCCTGAAACCATTTTTTTTATTTATTAATCATTAAAGCCCACTTGTTGTTACTGAAAGTTTCACTCTTTCTCCTATATTATTAATTTTTTCATAACATTTCTCTCTTCTAAAACAAAATTTTAGTTCCCACAGTTTATCTTTTGATACTTAAATTTTTTGGTTTATCTCCTATCTATAGTCCTCAAACTCTTGCCCCCCGTTCGACTTTTTTTTCATCCTATTAGCGCCTTATTTATTTATCTGTATTTCTTTCTTATTTTAACTTTAATCTTTCATATCTAATACCAAAGCCACTATCTCTAACTTATCTTCCTCAACCAGCTAGAAATGGAAGGCTAGAGAAGTACACTGACAAATTCTTTCACCATGATTTCCCTTCAACTCGCTTACATAACCACCACACTCTTAGCCCCAACCTCTCCTCTAACCATAGCAACCTAAACTCAATAAGTTGTTCAACTTAAGCGACATTAATTACTAGGCAAATGTTGCTTGCCCGCCAGATTACCAGCCACTTGTTGATTGTCATGTCTCGTGTGCAATTTGCCATCATTGAACAACTGTCCACTTCATTCGCCCCTCCTGGATGTCGCTTTAGCCACCGGTGTCAAAACTTGATGACAAATATACCCATTTTGAAAACATCAATGGCAAAACTACCAATTTCAAAAACATTGATGGCAAATGTGCCACATATTGGCTGACATGTGGCCAGATTATACCAACTTACCCCACTCTGACAAAATATTCCTTATGATAGTAGAATGTTCCCACCGTTAATTGTTGTAATGGTAAATATACCCTTATTCCAAAATATTAATAGCAAATATGTCCATTTCAAAAACATTAATAACAAATTTCTACATAATAGAACTTTAGTATTTAGTGGCAAATTATGCCCTTTTTGCCTTTATTTAAATAACAGCATTATAACAACATAAGAAACTAAATATATACATTTTATACGCGGAGCGACGGCAGGTTACGCCAGGTCAGGCCCGTCACGGTCTAGGATGTTGTAAAACGTCCTACTAACCTCCTCATAGGACTATGTATGCGATGAAGGGCCACAGATCTGTTAGCGCTCTTTTATGGATCGCGTATTTGCCACCAACGGTTAACAGGTGAGGTAGCCCATAGAGTCCCCGGTCTTGACATCCCTACAGTTGTGATTGAAACTGGGGACCCGGTCATCAGATGGAAGAGCTTGGGGTCTAATGGGGCAGAAATAATATATGTAGGAGCTAGATGAAGAGTTTGGCCATTTGTCATGAAAGAGCTGAAAAAAAGCAAACATTGATTATGAAGCTCTTCTCGCTGCAACTTTTGGGTGATTGTGAACCTAGTATAAACACTATTTTGGATACTATGGTTTACGGAATAGGAATTTGTTTATTGCAAATACATGATACGCAGTAAATATTTTTTTTCACATTTTATCAGTTTGCAGGTAAGTGTAACACGATATGTCATTGGTATTTTATATTATCTTATGCAAATAACATTTTTACTTTTTTTATGACTTATTGTGGTATATAGTGCATGGTAAATTTAGGATATACCCCAGTTTATCACACAATAAAGAGCTTACTAAAAATATATGTTGCATATGTTTTTTTTTATATTATCAGTTTAATGATATGCATATATGGTATTTTTGGTATCTTACGTATCAACATTTTTTGTATCTTTTTGCCACTTACCATAGTATATACAAGTTACATATAGGGATATATTATATGAATGGTACATTGATGAAAATAAAATTATTTTTTGTTCCTTTATTCCCCTATTTTAAAAAGTCCATACATTATATTAATCGTACTAATATAACTTAGTAAAATTGACTATACATAGGTTTTGAATATTTTTTTTTTTTTTTTTATTTGCAAGTTTTTCTTGCCTTTGTTGCCTGTTGGCAAAAGATGTCTAGTGTTTCGTTGCCGGCATGTGTACGTGGAAAATCATAGTCGCTCTTGAACATTGACATGAGTTTCTGCCAGGCCGCGGAAAGCAATCCATAGGAGCTGTTCTGCTAATGTGGACACGGACAACAGAAAGAGTGTGTGTGCGTAAATCAACACTACACACCCCCCAACTTCAGTCAATAGCAACCGTGACACTAACTCTTCGAAGGTTGGTGACGGAACATTTTAGATGTTCACCAAATAAAAATGGTTGCCCAAAATAGTGTCGTAAACGAATATCTATAGAGGCCTAAGGTAGAGAGGCGACAAACTCATTTTAATCTAAACTATTTTTATTTCTTCAAAAGAATAGGTGGTAGAGGAGCGATACACTAGACAATGTAAGGACGTCCTCCATACGTAACGTCTTTTCTTCGACACAAACCGGTGATTACAGTTATGCATATCTTTCATTGTTCACCTGTAGAAATGGGCTTGGATGGCTTTTTTTTAATATTTAAATCTTTATTGTCACACGGGTTACCGTTTTCTAGCCGCTATTTTTTTTATGGATATCCTGGATGACGAAGTTAATTTAGTTGCAGGAATGCGAACATACGACCATTGTTTGGTGGCTGCATTTAATTTTTAAAGGTTTACATCAGATAGTATGCTGGCATGGCTAATTTTCTAATCCATTGGTTAACGTCGTGTAACTTTGGTCACCCCAAAACGACTCACATTGATGTCCATCTCCTGTCGATAAATGGAATACCTCATTCTATCCCCTCTTATTTTTTACCTTCTTTGAACTACACGTAGGCCCTCGGAGTCGATCACAGCCCAGCACATCATCAAATATAGGCCCAAGCAGGGTCCGATTAGTCTCTATCACAATATTGGAAGATTACCCAGCAAAAGTTGCCACTGCGCAAAAAAAATTTTTTATGTCATTTTCATCTAAAATCTTTTTCCAAATTTGCTTGTTCATGTTTTGTTTTTGTTTTTAATGCTTATATCATCAATGTAGTTATTGTTTAGATGGTGGATTTAGGTTGTTTTGTCAAATTTAACACATATACGACATAGATATGTTATACTTGATTTTTATTCCTATAATAAGGGTTTTGATTGGTTGATTTAGGGTTTAATAAAACAGTTACTTTGGTGGATTGAGTTTATAGGTAGTTTCCCCCCCCCCTAAGATTAGGGTATTGGTTGCGTAATTTATAAAAATTGACTCATTCAGATTGACTAGTAAATTCGTATTCTTGTACAAATTTAGGTTTTTTCCTGAAATGTTTTGGATATTTTTATTAATTAATACAAGTGTGTAGTTTCTAGTTATATACTCCCTCCATCCCAAAAACAATTAAACATATTCATTTTCTGAATGTCCAAAATGAATGAAACATTTCCCCTTTTAGAAAGCTTTCAACTTCTAATTTTCTTTAATTCCATCATTTAAACTCTTGCTACATAAAAGACAGTAAAGAATATACTTTTAATCTTCATTTTGAATTATCACTGCATAAAACAAAAAAAATAGTTTTTTATTTTTTAATCATTATTTAAACTCTCAGTACATAAAATCTAAAAGGATTTTTTGTTCTAGTTTCAGTTTCATGGGAAAATTGAAAAAAAAATAACATAAATTATGTATACCTTAATCTTTATGCCCAGAGAAACATTTCAATTATTAAGGGATAGAGGGAGTACATACCTAATCTAGTGAATTTTTTTCTTGTAAAGTAATCATAGATTTAATTTTTTTTATACTCAATTATGCAATTAATTAAAGATTACCATAATAATGTAGCCACCAATAAAATGGTCCGGCTAGGCTACTGTATAGGCACTTAAGTGGTTTGTGGAACAAATTCAAGCCAATATACAATTTGGAGAGAAAAATAAAAAACATATATTCTTTTGAAATGGATTTGTTAAATTTCATTTTCCTCCACACTATTATTGATATTATTGATGCCTGTACATGGAATCTAATAAAATTTTTGGGAAGTTCATTTTAGCTACAGTAGGTAATGAGTTCTATGGAATATATCCTCAATTGGCCCCTAACCTATCATTAACTTAACTTATTGGCCCTGAAACTAAAATTAGTTTCCAAATAAATCCTAAATTATCAAAATTGTGCTAAACTAGATCCTAAATTGCGACCCACAATCCTTGTGGTGGATAAGTGGGCCTTGCACGGTTTGGAGTGGTGAGCAAAAGTTACATTGTTTCATACTATAGGTACTAAATTATGAGGAAAGAACACACTTAGCCTTTAAACTTTGAAAATTTCTATTTAAATCCTAAAACTTTGTAAGTTTTTATTTGAGTCCTAAAATTTTCAAACCATGTAAACAATTAGTCCTAAACTGTTGGGCACCTATTCTAGGGTTAACTTTAGGACTAACTATTTACATGTTTTGCAGCTTTTCAAACTCGAATACAAATTTGCAAAGTTTTAGAACTTAAATAGAGATTTGTAAACTTTTAGGACTCAAATAAAAAATTTATAAAAGATTTAGGACTGAAGGTGGTCTCTTCTCGACTTTTGTTCCATTGGCAATTCAAAACCTTTACAAAAATACCAATTAATAAACTTCTTATTTCTTAAGTTCGATGGAGATTACTTTTGATGACTGAAAAATCTTTTATTTTGAGATATTTTTGTTCTTTGAAACTTTTAATCAATTTTAAGATCTTCAAAAAGTGTTTTTGTTTTAATTTTCTTTTTACAAAAAACATATACTTTTAGTTTTTTTTTTCTAAATTTTAAAAATGTAAAAAATTATAACAAAAAAAACTACTAAAAAAATTATAAGAAATTCTTACTTCTAAAAAAAAAAATAAAGTCCGGGCCATAGACCACTTTTTCAGTTCTAAATCTTTTACAACTTTTATTTAAGTCTTACAACATTGTGAATTTCTACTTGAATCCTAAAGCTTGCAAAACATGTAAATGGTTTCCTTTGAAGTTAACATCAAAATAGTACTATGGTTGTTGTGAACATATGTTAAATTAGACATAGTCCATGATTTCCCAATTTTACCCCTTACTAACCTAATTAATTTCCATCACACCTTCTATATCATGTTTTCTTTAGACCTCAACCGAGATTGCGATTCCCATGCTCATTTACTTCTTCGTCGTCAATTCCCTTCCCTACTCTCAGGACCTCACCGCCACTGCCATCTCCTCTATCGCTCCCTCCTAGATTGGTTCAATGATTCCGCTTCATTGCCACTGAATAAGGAACCACAATCCCAAGCTGACGATGAGAAGTGAGAGATGAGTGACTAAAGGCCGATTGAATGATTAAATGATGAGGAAAGGGAGGACAATCAGTGACAAGAGGACAATCAGAGTATGAGAGATAGAAGGATGATAGAACTATTGCTTGGGCAGTGGGCTGTAAGCAATGGGAGGACGATCGAACAATGAGAAGCAGATTATTAGCCGACATTGGTCGAGTCGTCGAAAGCGGACAAAAAATAATGGGAGGACGTTCACTGATGGGAGACTCACTCGAGGTGACAATAATTTTATAGTCCCTATCAGTGAAACACTTATTGGACGAATGAGAAGCTAAAATCCTAGTGTATACCGACGGGCACACCTTCCATGATACAGAAGACTAGTAAAATAAAAGACAACGGTGCGGGAAGATATTTTCTTTGATTTAAAAGCTGAAATAAATTGACTTTGTATTTTAAAATGCACAATTAAACAATACTAAAAATTTAGATGCTTAGTTCAGGTGGATTTGCCACACTAGGTTACTAGGGGGAAAAATGGTGAGGATCAACACGCAAATGTATCTGTAATCAATTGCAAGCACACACTTTTTAATTAGTCTTTGTTAGGCTACAAATTTTGCACTAAATTCATTTAGGGCATAAAAATTAAATTGTTTCAGCTTTAGTTAATTTCTTAATGTTTGTGAGTAGACACCGCGCGAGATTTAAATATTGATTTCAAACAGATCCACCAAATATTAGCATCTAGCACACTGAAGAATAGTTCATTCTGAACCGAGAAAGGACAAATATCTTGATTTTTGAAGCAATTTAACAAGACTGTCTTTTTCTAAATTCTTTTCTCCGTAAGTGAGCTAACCAAGAAATGGATTGTAATACAATAATCTATAGTCAAATATCACATTGTCTTCTGTGTGGAAGTTGTTCCCCCTATTAGTTAAAGACACTTTCAAGTATTCAGTTACAAGGTCGTCAAAGACGATGAATACCATTCAACGAGAACAGGAAAAAATTACTTCTGATAAAGCTAATATTTATGGAAGATATCAACAATTGGATACATGTGAATTGAAGAGTAGAAATTTAAGCAAGCGTAAAAAAGGGGTCGAGAAATCCTTAACACGTGGTGGGGCTTTGAGATATGTGGCGATGAAAAATCAGAGCATATATGAACTCAATGCACTAGAAAATTTATTTAATTTTCAATTTTACAAGGTTTCCAGCAGAAAAAATAAATAAGAAAAAACACAACCGGTAAAAGAGGGGCTGTCAAAAAAACGCTGCTTGAGCTATAGAGATCAAAATTGGGTGAAGGGGCGGGGGGGGGGGAAAGCTAGCAGGGGGAGAGGGGGGGGGGGGGGAAAGGAATAAGAACCCGATTTGAATGGTAACACAGCCAAACCTGCCTTTACAACACGTCAACAAAACGATCTGAATTAAATTGTTGGTTTAGAGAGGGAAAGGGAGAGAAAAGAACGGGGATACGTTTGGAAAAAAAGGGCCACGGACCGGGGAGGATAGGGATCGTATCAGAAATTCATAAGATAAAATCTCTTTACAACTTTCATGCTTTTTTGTGGGATAATTCCCCCAATAATATAGAAATTTTAGGGAGATTTTGTGAGTTTCAGTACACTGGGTTAATTAATCAAGCAATGCTCCAGAAGTGGCAACTACGCAACAGCAACTTCCAACTCTTGAAATGGCGGGACATTGATATAGCTCTTATCTTCCCCAACTCTCTTTGTCTCTTTTCTTGTATAGAGGAGCTTTTCTTAGCTTCGAACACTACACTTGAACCATGGGGATAGGAAATAATACATCTTACAATCCAAAGGATATAGCCACCAAAATGAGATACAAAGCAACTAGGCCTGCATTCGAAAACAAAGACGAGAAGAAGGGGGAATAAGCGATGAGGTAAAAAAAATCGGCAAAATCTAAAACTCTCATATTTTAGCAAGGGCTAGCGATGTAATGATCCTACTTGAACGGAATTAACGTTTAAACTAGGTTTCATGGTCTGTAATGGTATTTGTGTATCTAATCTGTGAAGTAACAGAGTGTTTAGTACTTTTCCATGATTGAAGAATCAACGTGGCCCAATTGTCGAACTATCAATCTGTACCATACTTCAGCAGATATGGATTTGTCGTTGGGCTAAACTGATCGATCTCTCTAATGGAGGGAGGAAAAGGGGGGTTTCCAATGAGCGGGGGTACAAAAAGTCAAGGGACCCCTTATAAAGGGTAATAAGAAAACGTGTTTGGAAAGTAACTATGTCAGAAGAAAAAAATTGATAAATAAGGTGTAGTCAGTGGGGCTGTCTAATGGGTCCGCCTCATCAACCCCTCATGGATAAGGGACTGGTCCGATACAGGTTTGGTGCACAGGTTGCCTTCTCCTATGGCAAGTTCCCAATACGGGAGGACTCCTCTCGTGAAGGGGATTGAACTCTTGAACCAGACCTCATCTGCTAACGTTCCCGGTGGGTTGGCTCTTACATTACACTAGACGCAAACAGATACAGGAGGGAGAAATGGGTGGAACCGGAAGGGGGGGTGGGGGTGGGAGGCCAAAATGAGGAAAAGGGAGAGAAGGGAGAGTGATCAAGGGATTTCTCATTGATGTACTATCAACCGCGGGAGTTTCTGCCTCTTTTTGAACCATATGTCACATGTGTGATAACCTTTGGTTACGACTAGGGGAGCTTCGAAACCACCCGGTTTTGCTTATTCCAAAAGGCTGCGAGTAAACTTTTCCTATGATTAGTGCGAGGAAGGGGATATAGGGGGTGGGGGATATTCTGAACAGACCTTTGGGTCGTTACTTTGGGCATTCAAAAATAGAGAACATCAAGCTCCGAAAGAGTGGAGACATGGCATACGAAGCTGGCAATAACAAGGAGAACTGTGAGGATGAGATTGTAGAGGCATGCGTGGGGGAATCGAGATGATTGGGTGCATAGTTGTGACAGCGAGATCTAAAGGGAAGACACTAAGGATGAAGAATGGAAGCAATATGGGCGAGAGCAAGAGCAGTGCTGAACGAACATCGGTGGTGACTCCTGCCATATCTTGTTGGAATAACTAGAAAAAGGTCGCCAACGAGTGAAGGGGTAGTGACCACGGGTTGCTTTACCCATCGGGCCCTTGCTCTGACCCTGAGTCGATGTTTATCACAATTTGGATGAATTATGTGGGGGAAATGAACCTCCACACTTTTGGGGGACTAGTTCGGTACGTGGCCGAACAACATACCTGATTTCTAGGGGTGGGAGCACATATGGGGGGGAGTCGGACATGTGGCTGCACAATCTTTAATTTTGGGTATACCAGGCAAGAGAGGGTGCTAAAATCCTTGGGAGAGGAGGAATACCAAGAGAAATGCTAATGAGGGGGGGGGAAGACGCTACGGGCATCTGGAAGGGTTCATTGCTTTACTTGAAAATGAACGGTTGATGTTGAGGGGAATCCCAACAGAGAACAAGTCAGCCTGGTGGAAGGACCAATGCAGTGAAAAAAGTAGGCTGGGCGGGTAAGAGGGGGGGTGTACGTCCCGTCGGAGACAGGCAATGCACCAAAATTCTTCCAGTACAGGAGTAAGATCCCAAAAAACAGAAAAGGAAAAGGGACTGGATGAGAGGCTTTGTAAGCAAACAGGTCATAGAGACGGGGTTTTGTTAAAAAGTGGGAGGATTACCCCGACGAAGGGATTGTTCTTAAAAAACTCCTGGAGATACGCATCACCTGAAAGTACTATCCCTCGAGGTGGCGACTAAGGCAGGCCGGAAAGAACTTGAGTGACCGTATTCTGCATTCGAGAGGAATCCAACATTACAAAGCATAAAGATTGGTGATATAATTGGTGATATTTAAAGAAGTCATGTCACTTAGGCCAAGAGAAAGGAATTAATTCCAACCTTCAACACAAAGCATATATGCCGCCAACAATCGAGTTCTCGCAATGATATTTTCCCGGTTAAGAAAAGACAATAACACTTGTTATATATATATATTGTACGTACATTTTTTTTAAAAAGAAAAGAAAAATCAGAGCTAATATCATAAAAGTAAATTTTATTTAGAAAGAATATTATTAAGAGTTGTGGTTGATTCC
The DNA here is from genome assembly GCA_005392925.1 of Aquilaria sinensis. Classification (NCBI taxonomy): domain Eukaryota; kingdom Viridiplantae; phylum Streptophyta; class Magnoliopsida; order Malvales; family Thymelaeaceae; genus Aquilaria; species Aquilaria sinensis. The sequence goes on from SMDT01000092.1 coordinate 169,084, forward strand.
CGGTTAAGAAAAGACAATAACACTTGTTATATATATATATTGTACGTACATTTTTTTAAAAAAGAAAAGAAAAATCAGAGCTAATATCATAAAAGTAAATTTTATTTAGAAAGAATATTATTAAGAGTTGTGGTTGAGTTATATAATCAATATTATTTCGAATTTTGGGCCTCAACATCCTTTTGCTCATTGGGTTTTCACAGTTAGTATTGGAGAAGAACGGAGAAGTGATGGAGCGTGCGGAACCATAATTTGGACTACTCCAGTGCGGCACATAACCGCTGACGCGCCTAGTCTACTCCTGTGCCACTAGTTATAACCTTAATATCTTACCCTCACACAATTATAAGATATAAGAATCATCAAATGCTTCTATTCTAATCCCTCTCCAGCCTCTGAACCTCTCCTCTCTCCTAAAACTTTCACATTTTACTTCTTCAACGCATTAGTTTTTTTCTCATACTCAAAATCCTAACACATCAAGCATTTTTATAGGTCACACACAAATCCAAACCACATCAAAATAGAAAAACTAAATCCTAAATAAATAGAAAAACTAAACCTAAATCCAAGAAGCTTAAGAATTTTAGTTTGTTTAGGATTTAGTTTTAGTTTTTCTGTTTATTTGTGATTTAGTTTTTCTATTTTGATGTGATTTGGGCTTGTGTGTGGCCTAATAAAAATGCTTATTGTGTTGGGATTTTGAGTATGAGAGAAAAATCAATGTAGTGAAGAGGCAAGACATGAGGGTTTCAGAAGGGATGAGAGGTCCAGAGGCCGGAAAGGGTTAAGACGAGAAGTCTTTTGTGATTCTCATATATTGTAATTATGTGAGGGCAAAATATTAGGGTTGTCAGTAGTGTGTAGGGGATCCATAGGCCAACGTAAGCACTAAGTGCATACCTTTTCCGTAATCTTTATATTTTATCTGAGTGGATTTCTCTCATTCATTAATGTGCGTTATTTAAGAGCCGAACTATGTTAAATTTGTGTTTGCTCGCTTGATCGTGTTTTTATTCCTCTACGCGTGATGGGTGATCGGCAAATTTTTTCCCAATAAGTGGTATCAGAGTTTATGGTTTGGTCTTGGAATGGTGGAGCTTGTGATGTATTCTTAGCATAGTAGAGCTTGTGTTTGTGTATGTTGATGTTTGTGATGTTGTTGTTTGAAGTCATGTTCATGATGTTCGTACTTGTTTGCATTTGTTGCTGTGTTAATGTTTTGGTAATGTTCATGACATTCCTATTTCTGATTGTGACCATGTGTTCGTGATGTTCATGCTCATGGTGAAGAATTTAAGCTAAGGTGGAGATTGTTTGCTTTGTTTGCTCAAATTCAAAAAACTTACGAATTTTAGTTTGCATAGGATTTGGTTTTAGCTTTTGTATTTGTTTGCAATTTGGTTTTCCTATTTTGATTTGGTTTGGGTTTGTATGTGGCATATAAAAAGGCTTATTATATTGGGATTTTGAGTATGAGAGAAAAACTAATATGGTAAAGAGGAAAGATTTGAGGGTTCTTGGAGGGGCGAGAGGTCTGGAGGCCGAAGAGGGCTAGAATAAGATGCCTTTTGTAATTCCCACATCTTATAATTGTGTGAGGGAAAAATATTGCGGTTGTCAGTTGTGTGTAACGGATCCATAGGCCAACGTGAGCACTAACGGATCTATATTTTATTTGAGTGAATTTTTTTCATCCATGAATTTAGATTAGTTAAGAGCTGAACTATGTTAAATTTGTGTATGCTTGCTTGATCGTGTTTTTATTATGCTGTGCATGGTGGATGATTGGGGAATTTGCTCCAAAAAATATCTTATAGATTGTTCATTTCTTGGCCCGTAGCAAAGAACAAAAGGTGGTTGATTGACTGTAAAATGGGTGAGTTCGGTTTAGATTAATGGAACTAATGGGTCAAATTTTTTGGTGCAGTCAATAGAGGGTTGCCCAGTAGGATGGGTCTAAGGGTTGGTTTTGCGGAGAATTACAGCGTGTGCCAGTCTTACAGGTCACAGTTTTGTTTACTTAAACTTGAAGACCTCTAGCCATAATTAGCTGCCAGCTACCCGTTACCTAAAAAAGCATTTTACACAACACCAAATACTAGAATGAGCAGTTGAAAAATCAGTCAGAAACATATTCCAACCCATTTCGAATAAGTTGGGAACAAAAGGAAAAAAGAATTGAATCAACACAAAGAGCTGCCTCATTTTGGTGGAATTAGGCGGAAGGTGTACAACACCTTTACGTACGACACGGCAATGGGAAACACGTGATGGAGGGTGAAAAAGGATTGAATAGACAAAGCTACAGCTGGGACGAAGCAAATGTGGGGCGGATCTGGCTGGAACAAACTATAATACCCACCCAAGAAAATGGGGTAATGGTACCCCCTAATCTTGGCCGTTGATTTTGGTTGATGGAACATATGGGAAAGGGATGGACAGGGCAAACCGGTTAGGGGAGAGAAAAAAAAAAAAGACAGAGGAGAGAGGAGAGAGAAGAATATAGACAGGAAGAGCAGCCGCACTAGTGGAGGGAGAAATAAAAGAAAAAATAGAGAGGCGAGAGGAGAGACGAAAATAGAGAGGAAAAAAAAAAAGCGTTGGCATGAGGAGAGAGAAGAAAAAATAGAAAAAATAAAAAATGGGGAAAGGGGAGAAAATGAGAGGAAAAAAATATAAGAGAATATATGTTATTGGGTACAAATTTTCAAAAAGAAGCAAAAAAATTTTTAAAATATTATCTGTGTAAAAAAATATTAACTGCTAAATAATATACTTAATAAAATAATTTTTTGTACATATGTCAATGATTCTCAAAATATAAAATCTATGTATATTGATCAACTTAGTAAAAAAAATATTTATTGAATTTTAGAATTTGTATCAATTTTTTTTGTTTTTAATTGCCTTTTAAAAATATTTACCATTTTTTAACATTTATCACTTTTTTTTAATATATTTTATGCCTTTTTTTTTTTATATTTAATCACTTTTTGTAGTTTTAATCGATTTTTTGAAAAAATGTTTGTTTTTTTAGTTTTTATCGCTTTTTTATTTAATCAAAATTTTAAATTATTTATTGCATTTTAGAATTATTTATCACTTTTTCGGTTTTTTTTCCTTTAAAAAATATTTACCAATTTTTTAAGATTTATCACATTTTTTTTATTTTATTTTTTTATACATTTAATCACTTTTTTAAAAAATTGTATCGCTTTGTTTTTTTTTTACATTTAATCACTTTTTCTTTATTTTATCGCTGAAGGTCTTCGTTGTGACCGGGTCACGTTGAAGGTAACTAAAAAGTGACCGGGTCACTGAAGGTACCTTCATTGTGACCGGGTCACGTTGAAGGTAACCTAAAAAAATGAGTGACCGGGTCATATTGGAAGGTACCTTCAAAGTGACCCGGTCACAACGAAGGTACCTTCAACGTGACCCGGTCACATTTTTAGGTTACCTTCAAAGTGACCCGGTCACAACGAAGGTTACCTTCAAAGTGACCCGGTCACATTTTTAAGGTTACCTTCAAAGTGACCCGGTCACAACGAAGGTACCTTCAATGTGACCCGGTCACATTTTTAGGTTACCTTCAACAGTGAACCCGGTCACAATGAAGGTACCTTCAAGGTGACCCGGTCACATTTTTAGGTTACCTTCAAAGTGAAAGTGACCCGGTCACAACGAAGGTTACCTTCAACGTGACCCGGTCACAACGAAGGTACCTTCAAAGTGACCCGGTCACAATTTAGGTTACCTTCAACGTGACCTGGTCACAACGAAGGTACCTTCAAGTGTGACCCGGTCATTTTTTTAGGTTACCTTCAAAGTGACCCGGTCACAATGAAGGTACCTTCGATGTGACCTGGTCACATTTTTAGGTTACCTTCAACGTGACCCGGTCACAAAAAAGGTACCTTTGATATGACCCGGTCACAATTGTAGGTTACCTTCAAAATGACCCGGTCACAACGAAGGTACCTTCAACGTGACCTCGGTCACATTTTTAGGTTACCTTCAACGTGACCCGGTCACAACGAAGGTACCTTCCACGTGACCCGGTCACATTTTTAGGTTACCTTCAACGTGACCCGGTCACAACGAAGGTACCTTCAACGTGACCCGGTCACATTTTTAGGTTACCTTCAAAGTGACCCGGTCACAACGAAGGTACCTTCAACGTGACCCGGTCACATTTTTAGGTTACCTTCAAAGTGACCCGGTCACAACGAAGGTACCTTCGATGTGACCCGGTCACATTTTTAGGTTACCTTCAAAGTGACCCGGTCACATTTTTAGGTTACCTTCAACGTGACCCGGTCACAACGAAGGTACCTTCCACGTGACCCGGTCACATTTTTAGGTTACCTTCAACGTGACCCGGTCACAACGAAGGTACCTTCCATGTGACCCGGTCACATTTTTAGGTTACCTTCAACGTGACCCGGTCACAACGAAGGTACCTTCCACGTGACCCGCTCACATTTTTAGGTTACCTTCAACGTGACCCGGTCACAACGAAGGTACCTAAGATGTGACCCGGTCACGTTGAAGATAACCTAAAAATGTGACCGGGTCACGTTGAAGGTAACCTAAAAATGTGACCACGTCACGGTGAAGGTACTTTTGTTGTGACCGGGTCAATTTGAAGGTAACCTAAAAATGTGACCGGGTCACGTTGAAGGGACCTTCGTTGTGACTGGGTTACGTTGAAGGATAACCTAAAAATGTGACCGGTTTATGTTGAAGGTAACCTAAAAATGTGACCGGGTCACATGGAAGGTACCTTCGTTGTGGCCCGGTCACTATGAGGGTAACCTAAGAATGTGACCGGGTCACGTGGAAGGCACCTTCGTTGTGACCTGGTCACTTTGAAGGTAACATAAGAATGTGACCGGGTCACGTGGAAGGTACCTTGGTTGTGACCGGGTCACCTTGAAGGTAACCTAAAAATGTGACTGGGTCACCTTGAAGGTACCTTGGTTGTGACCAGGTCACTTTGAAGTTGACCTAAAAATGTGACCGGTTCACGTGGAAGGTACCTTGGTTGTGACCGGGTCACTTTGAAGGTGACCTAAAAAAGTGACCGGGTCACCTCGAAGATACCTTCGTTGTGACCAGGTCACTTTGAAGGTAACATATAAATGTGACCGGGTCACCTGGAAGGTACCTTCGATGTAACCGGGTCACATTGAAGGTAACCTAAAAATGTGACTGGGTCACCTCGAAGGTAATTTCGTTGTGACCGGGTCACTTTGAAGGTAACCTAAAAATGTAACCGGGTCAAATTGAAGGTACCTTCATTGTGGCTAGGTCACTTTGAAGGTACCTTCCATGTGACCCGGTCACTTTTTTAGGTAACCTTCAACGTGACTCGGTCACAACGAAGGTACCTTCAGCAATAAAATGTAAGAAAAAGCCATTAAATGTAAAAAAAAAATGATAAAATTTTTGAAAAAAGCAATTAAATGTATAAAAAAGGGATAAAATAAAGAAAATGTGATAAATGTTAAAAAATTGGTAAATATTTTTAAAAGGCAAATAAAAACTGAAAAAGTGATAAATAATTTTAAAATGCAATAAATAATTTTAAAAATTTTGATTAAATAAAAAAGCGATAAAAAAAACTAAAAAAACAAACATTTTTTCAAAATCAATCGATTAAAACTACAAAAAGTGATTAAATAAAAAAAAAAAAATGATAAAATATATTAAACAAAAGTGATAAATGTTAAAAAATGGTAAATATTTTTAAAAGGCAATTAAAAACAAAAAAAATTGATACAAATTCTAAAATTCAATAAATATTTTTTTTACTAAGTTGATCAATATACATAGATTTTATATTTTGAGAATCATTGACATATGTACAAAAAAGTATTTTATTAAGTATATTATTTAGCAGTTAATATTTTTTTACACAGATAATATTTTAAAAATTTTTTTGCTTCTTTTTGAAAATTTGTACCCAATAACATAATTCTCTTATATTTTTTTCCTCTCATTTTCTCCCCTTTCCCCATTTTTTATTTTTTCTATTTTTTCTTCTCTCCTCCCTCCTGCCAACGCTTTTTTTTTTTCCTCTCTATTTTCTTCTCTCCTCTTGCCTCTCTCTGTTTTCTTTTATTTTCTCCCTCCACTAGTGCGCCTGCTCTTCCTGTCTATATTCTTCTCTCTCCTCTCTCCTCTTTCTTTTTCTTTTTCTTTTTCTCTCCCCTAACCGGCTTGCCCTGTCCATCCCTTTCCCATATGTTCCATCAACCAAAATCAACGGCCAAGATTGGGGGGTACCATTACCCCCTTTTCTTGGGTGAGTATTATAGTTTGTTCCGATCTGGCTTAAGGGATTTGATACCACACAGACAGCGGACAGAGGAGTGTGGACGAGCAGTGGGCAGGTGTCAGATATACAAATGGTTGGCAGTTGGGGTAGCCGGGTGAAAGTGGGACAAGATAGAGGGCATTAGGGAAATGGCAAAATAAATGAAGAGTGGTGCACCCTGTAATTCTCCCCATGCCATATCCCACTAGGCTATCCTCTGTTAACTGAACCCAAAATTTTGACCCATTAATTTAATTAAACCCAACCGAACTCGTCCATGATTTTTCAATGGGAAAGGAGAAAAATCTTACGTGTCCATGCCACCGAATTGACCCTTTCCACAATTTTCAGTCATAAATTATTGTTGAGCTTGACTAACAACCAATTTTCTTTTAACTTAAATTAGCTTAATTTAAAATAAATAATTTTATTTTTACATCTTTTCTATCTTCAACTAATTTCATTTGAAATCTAATATTATATAGCTGTAATAATTCATTTGAAAGTAAATTTTCATGATGTTGTTAAATTTTTATGAATTTTTTCTTTTTTAGGCATTGAAAAAGAAAATTTTTAAGAAAATTCATTAATATTATAAAAATAATATTTTAAATGAATTATTACATCTACATAATATTAACTTTCAAATAAAATTGGTTCCAGAAAAAAAAAGATGTTAACATAAAAATAAGTTATTTTGGCTTAAGTTGACTTAACTTAAAATGAATTAGGTCTAATCTCCTTGATATGTAGACAATTAGTATTGATAGTTGGAATTAAAAAACCAGTAAAGTGTAGCAAAATGTTGACATCTATGATATTATACTAATTAATAAATAATTACTAATGATTTCAAGTTTTTAAAATTTCTATAAATTTTCTTTAAAATTTTTTTTTTTAAGAACTAGAAATTATTATGAAAAAAACAGCCTGTTCTATAATGCCGTTGTAACATTTGAACCATTAGATTAGAATGAATAACCATAGTTATTGGATGGTAGTTGGCAAGTTAACCAGTATCCGACTAAGTTGATAATGTTAACTCTGCCTTTTTATTTTTTTATGGAAAAAAAAAAGAGAAAATAACAATTTGAAAAAGGTGAGGCAAAAGCAAAGTCCTAGCAATTGAAGGGAATACACATTGAAAGCTTAGTGAAGAAGTGGAGGGGCGAGTTGGAATTAATTAGTAACGAAGAAGTGAATCAAAGGAGAGTCAAGAACAACATTGTTGGAATTTGGAGAGACGAGGAGTAAGGAAAAATGTGAAAAAAAAAAAAAGCCAACAACGTGATGAAGTAGGCTGCAAAGGTGATAAAGCTCCCAAACAAGCAATGAAGAAGACTGAAAAAGTAATAAGGCTTCCACAAAAGCGATGAAGTAGGCTACAAAAGTGACAAGGCTTTCTAGAAAAGCATTTCCGTGTGCATAAAAGCATTCACAATCAGGGAGTCTATGGTTCACAATCAAACCCTTGACTGTGAGTGAGCATCTATTTTGCTTGTCGCCTTTTCTATTTGCCATACAAAAATATCACTTTTTTAATTACAATAACTACTTTTTTAACTACAATAAACATTTTTTTAATGACATTATCACCTTTACTGAAACATAAACGCACTTTTTTAACTACAATAAATGCTTTTCCTTTAGCTTTGAACTCTTTTTTAACTACATAGACGCTAACATTACAAACGCTCCTATATTAGCACAATCCCCTTTATGGACCTAGAAATGCCTTTTATATATGATAAATGTTCTAATTGTATCTTTCTTTTTTATATATCTTAATAGCTTTTACCATACTTTAATCACCTTTTCATCTTACTCATCACTTTTATTGGTAATCTAATGCTAACTGATCATCGCCTTTCTATTACTCATAAATGCCAACATCTCATGCAAGAGAAATGTGACTTAGTAAAAAATAAAAGTGATTTAGTGCTAACAAATGCGATTTGCTTGGTAAAAAGGCTATTATGTGTCTTTAAAAGCGTTTTCATGTGTCACTCTTTTACTACACTCTTCTGAAACCTCTAAAAAAAATTTTAAAAATAAATTAAGCATCACTACTAACCTGATTCCCTCACAAACACCTTCACCCTTGATGATTCACACCTTCATCTTAATGATTCACGTATTACTTACACTTACATTCCATTCTCACAACAATGACATTAATCTTCTCTAGAGGTATAACTATGGAAGGAGATAAACAGAGCCTAAAGCTTATAAACTCCTACTTCCAAACTTTGTTCGATCCACCCACCTACCCTTATTATTGTTTTAACTCCATCTTACCAACAAACATATCTACTACTCTTACCATAATTTACTTCTCCACATTAAATCAAATTCCCCGCATTAACTTTCATTCCTTTTTCCCTCCACCCACCCACTTCTCGTTTATTACATACTACTTTTTCTCTCAAACTCTTTAATGCCATTTTTTTACTTCTATCTAAATTATTTAACAATAACATGCCAACAATTATTTTTACTGAATTATTTAATATAATCTTACACATTGTTTCATCTTTTTACTCTTTATTCCATTTATAAATTATACTTATAACTACCATTCACCATTGAAACAACTAGTTAACCAGTGAAAGCTTTTTCTAAACTATTTATACTTTTTTTGTCATTTTTTGCTTTAGTCTCTATGACAACTTGCCACAGCGGCAATACGGAATCTTATAAAAAAACCTGCCCACTGAACTCGTTTTCAATAAAAATTATTTCATTATTCCTTTAGATGGGGCAATATCATTTCTTGCTTTTGCCTAGGTATCTCTCTTATATATGGTCGGTATCTTGTGTGATATTGGTCCAACTTCTGAATTTATCCCAACAAACAAGTCCAAAAATTGGAGGAAATAATGACAAGCCAATCACTTATTGGGTCTATTCCACTAATTAAAATGCTATTTATTTAAAATAGAGATTCCGAAAGAGAGTTATTTTTTTGAAAAAGTTTTTGAAAAGTTGATTTTCATGGTTGTTATTGGGATTATGAAATGGGAGGAAGCAATATAGAAATCAAGAACTTAGAGCAAATTCATTTTAAGTTAAGTTAATCAAAAGTTATTTTTTTATTCTTACATCTTTTCTGTCTTTGATGAATTTCATTTAAAAGCCAATACTAACAAAATAATATGTTTTATATAGAGGTCTTATGGAATTTAATAATTTTGGGATTTGATTATACATTTTTTTCAGGTATGTAACTAGCACACTGGGTCTTATATGATAATTAAATTGGAGGTCAAGTAATCTAGATCGAGCAGCAGTATATCCATTTAGGAAAAACTTCATTTACAGCACAAAATTTTTCATTTCATTTTTTTTGGTAATCATGCACAAATTTGGTGAATTGTTGGAAACTTGGATTGATTGTTTGGGTTTCAAATTTACCATACAAACTTCAATTGGTCAATATAATGTTAATTTAATATAGTTAATTGTTTTAAATTAGGATATTTGAAATTTGATTTAATTAATATTGTTCTCTTGATTGTTTGAAATTTGATTTAATTAATTTCAAATGTTTCAAATTAGTTTATTTTTATATCTAGTTAAATTAAATTTTTTAAGAGTTTTTTCTTCCACTAGTATTAACATTCTCGCCCTACCCCATATTACAAATTTTCCTATCTTGTATTAGTAGGAATGGTAAGTATAAGATTAGTCTTTAATTATTTATCTTTCAATTTGAATTTAATTTACAATAAACCCAAAATCCTAAAACCCTAGACACTTACCCTAACCTAAACCATAAGCCCTCAATTCAAACTGTAAATAATATACCTAAACCTAAACCTTAAACTCCAAATCCTAAATCCCAACCCTAATTGAAACCTTAACCTTAACCATAAGCCCTCAATCCTAACTCTAAACCCTAACCTTAAAACCATAAACCCTAAATCTTAACACTTAATTTTATTCCTAACTCTTATCCTAAACTTTAACAATTGATTCTAACCTTTACAATTTTATTCCTAACTCTTATCCTAAACCTTAACAACTAATTCTAACCTTTACCCTAAACCTTAACATTTCTTTTTTATTACCTTCCATATTTAATAAGTTTTATATCTGGGGGCTTCCATATTTAACGACTTCCATTTTTTAAGAACATACATGCTTAGTAAGTCTCATAATCAACGAATTTCATATTTAATAAATTCTATGTTTGGGTTCTTCTAAACAAAGTAATTTCCATATTTACTAAATTTAATGATCATGTACGCAATTGTCAAATTACAACATTGGTTCCTAAACTTTTAAGTATAGTGTAATAAGGTATCTCAATTTTAACAATTTTCATTTTAGTCTCCAAAAAATTACAACATTGGTTCCTAAACTTTTAAGTATAGTGTAATAAGGTATCTCAATTTTAAGAATTTTCATTTTAGTCTCCAAAATAATTACAACATATGTCCTTAAAATTTTCAAATCTTTGCACTTTCACCCATAATTTTTTAAATTTTGCAGTTTAATAACTAAAGAGGAAAAGTGAGCTAGAGTTATATTTAGTAGCAATTTCATAACAAAAGATGGATATCATAGCAAATTTGTCAAAACATAATTAAGGAAATTGTTATAATTTTTTTAATTTAACCTAATAAGAAATGAAAAATTAATATAAATTAATTGCACAAAAAATTTAATTATTTAATTTAAATTTTAACAAAAATTAAACAAAAAAATTTAATTGATTAAGTGATTTCAGTATATATGCCAGTAACCCAAACAAACCTGACTAATTAACCGAAGTTTGGATTGAAACCCAACTTGAAATTGTCCCGATTTGTGTTGAACCTGAACTCAAATAAGCCCGACTCAACCCAGCCTAAACCCGAAATTCACTCAACCTGAACACAAATGACCTGACCTAGACCCGACTTCATGCTAACCCGATTAAATGCAAACTTGAATGGCCTAACCCAAACCTGACACGACCTACTCAATTGTCATCTCTACTATTGGCAGCAATTTTATCATTTACCATTGAATTGCTTAAGTGGAAAATGTGAAAATTAGGGGACATATAAGTTTTAGTTTCATGTTTCTTTACCTGAAACCCTAGCCTATGTTTCTAAATTTATCATTTTCATAATCACCTTCACCATTTCATTCTCTTTCTCATAATCAGAGTGGATATTGCTAATTTCCCATGATTTATGAGGCTAGAAATTAATTGGCAAAGTGGGTTCTTAAATAAAGTAGCTCTAGAGGTTTTTGGGCTTTAGTTGTTTTAAGCGTGAAGGTTTGAGGAAGATGAAGAGGACGGCAATAGGAGTGAGCTTGTGCATGGGGAGGGAGGCAAGGTCAGTAACGAGAAACTGAATGTCGAAGGACGTGATTCAGATTTGCATGTGGGAGCTTTTGAGTAGTCGAGGTCATACCCATTGGAGAAAATCGTCAAATAGCCAACTCACAGGGTGCTGACCCGTTGTTGATTGAAATGAGATATTCTCATTTTGCACATAATATTCCTAACGTTAAACAATTGTTAGACACTTGGTGGCTATTTAACTCTTATTTTACAATTTCAGTGGCAAACTTGCTCTCATGCCGTAACATTAATGTTAAATTTACACACACACACACAAAAATGACTTGTGGCAAAGTTGCTCAATCAACCAAACATTAGTGGCAATTTTACACCTCCCAAATATAAAGTGCAGGAACTATAAATAGCAAGTATGACCATCTCTATCTTCCTTATTGAAGTTGAACAATGGTTAGTTTTGATTCCATGCGTTAACCGCTGGTTATTGACATACTCATTTTGTTACCAAATTCATTCCTAAAAATGAAAGAAAGAAAGAAAGAAAAAAGATCACCTAATACTTTTATCATCACTTTCGAATAAGATTTTTTAACCTTGTACTTGGGCAATAACTTCAACGCTTTGATCATTAAACCAAGCATGATGAACAAGATTCAATAAATGTATTGCCTATCGACACTTCCATGAAAAGTACTTATTTCTCCACAGTTACTAATTTTGATTAAGGCCCTTAGCCACATTTTGTGCCTTTGGGCTTATTTTGATCAAATAGAAATCACTTTCTCTGTCTCATATTCTTTGAAATATTTAAGTTTTTTTTAATATTTTAACATTAATTTATTTATATTATTATTTGTTAGAAAAAATTAAAAAAATTATATTTAGAAATTATAGGTCTTTATTTATCATTTATATATATAATTTTTTTCATTTACATACTAAACTAATGAAAATAAAAAATTATAGATTAATTACTAAATAGTGAATGTTGTGAAAAACATGAGACATAGGAAGTAATACCGATTGTGATGTTTGTCAACAAGAAAAAAAAAACATATGGTTTGAGACGTGTATTGCTTAATTTGTTTTCGTAAGGCATTGAACCACAATATTTACTAAAACAAAAAACACAATACTAGAATGCAATTAAAGCTAACAACTCAAGCTTTACAAGTTAGCCTAACGGTCAATGCCATTAAGTTGTTACAAAAATAACATGATTCAACCTCCCACTCGTCCATCATCCTATTGTAATATCTTTCAAAAGAAAGTACGCTTGAAGCTTAATGATACAAGAGAGAGTGAAGTAATTTTTCAAAGAGAAGAAAAGCACTAAAAGGAATATAAACAAAGAGAAAAATCATTATATTAACTAAAACACCAAGGACAAAAGTGACACAAGGAACAACACTAGCATTTGATCCAATACCTTTCCCTTTCTGGGTTAAGCCCGACAGTTTCTCCTAGGCCAAAAACATGTCCAAATTAAAAAATTGTAAAATTTGAAGATAGCTTTGGAGCCTTTATTTTGTTGATCTGGTTTATTGGTTATGTACAAGAGAACACATGCTTTACGAACAAACAAGATAAATCTAAAAGTGTTATATAAGAGGGCTAAAAGTTTTTCTACAACATAACTCCTTATCTCTTACTCCTTATCAGCTATGAAGCTTATGTATCGATTGTAACCAATTCCATAACTCCCCTCAAGTTGGGGCATTAAGGTTCACAACGCCCAACTTGAACAATAATGTCTCAAACCTACTTTTAGCCAAGGCTTTGGTGAACAAATTAGCTAGCTGATTATTAGTTCATATTTTCCTTGGTGTTATCTTGCTAGATTGAATTCGTTCTCTAACGAAGTAACAATCCATCTCAACATGTTATAACCAAATTTCAGCATAGAAAACAATTGAATTAGTCCTCAGCATATGAAGTAAAGTTGAATATCTATGTGTTTGATTTTTTATGCCTCTAAAATCTCTCAATTCTAGCATCCACATCCTCAAATATGAGTTTTCTCATGAAATGTCACCAGGTGCAAGAATGATGGAACTAATTTAGTTTGTAATCAAGTTTGGCCTTCTACATCGCTCAATTAGGCTGGACTATAGTCTAAAGATTGTAGACAATTGAGGTCCTATCATTAGTTTAGGAATTAATAGATGTCATGATTTTATCCACCTACATAAAAGCAGTTATTAAGCTCAATTTGTAAATAAATGCTTTTCAATTGTAGATTATAAAAACTACTCAAATTAGCGAAATTAATCATACTCAAAGTATATAATGATGACTTAAACGCTTATTATCTATACACTTATGAGTATTCATTAGTCTCCAATGCCACAAATCCACATTTTCTGGTCCACTGATAGCCAAAGGCACACCCCTTATCAAACTGGCTCTAGGAGATATAAGCTGTCGCAATGGCTACCCATTCAGTCTTGTATCACATAAAAATAAGCATGAAAAATTGGTGCACAATTATAATCTCTTGTTAATTTACGAACAAAAAGAAGATTACACTTAAAATTAGGAATGTATAAATTCACATCCCATTTGGCAATCTTAGTTGTCCCATGCCTTTGACTGGAATAGTTTCTCCATTAGGTATTTTGATCGGCTACTATGCTAAATTTTTTATTTCACATCAAGCATTTTGATATTACAGGTAATGTGTTTTGTTGCTCCTAAGTTTATTGCCTAAGATTTTACAAAATTAACCTTATCAGCCCTATTTACCGTAGGTGAAATATGACCAATAGCTTTTTGTGTCTCCCCTCCAAGCCCAAGTTATTGCAATAATCGATTGTATTGCTTCTACGATAGACCAGGTATGGGACTAGCATCATTACCAATTTGTGCCACCTTTGGCTCAGTCCATTTGTTGTTCATGGGACATAATTTCTTGTTGTGTCTACCTTTGCCCCATCTTGGTGGATATCCAATCATCTCAAAGCACTACTTTTCAATGTGCCCCACTTGTTGTAGTTTTTGCATCTTGGCTTGACTTTTTCCTCAGCTTTCCAATCACTTTCATTCTTGTTATTACGAGCAGTGTAGGTCTGGAATGCCACTACCTTACCAATAGGTTTGTGCATGGTAGAGATTTATCTCTGTTGTTCATCTTCGGCTACCAGGTGATAGGCTTGGTTGAAACTGGGTGTTGACTTTTTATTGAGGATTTGTGTCTTAATTGTGCCAAAGACATCATCTAGTCCTAGAAGAAAGTAATAAAGTTGCTCATTTTCTCTTATTTCAACAAACTGTCACTGGATGTAACAGGTGCACCTGTCACAGGTGTGTTTCAGCCATGGCAAAATAGATAGCATTTCATCCATAAATCTTTCCATTTAGTATAGTAAGATGACACAGAAATTTGTTCCTGCTTCAACAAGATGATCAACCCATATTTCTTGTGCGGTCTAGGCATACAAGACTTGTAACACCCCCAATTTTATGAACCTTAATTTTAAAAGATGTCTTAAATTCCTAGAATTATAAAGCATTTAATTAAAAATAATTTAAGAAATATGAGGTAAAACATTTTCTTTTAATCTATTTTCCAAATAATAAGAGTATTAAATAAAATCAGAGTAATTAAGTGACAATCCCAGGAACACTAATATACGTATAATGTGCCAACTTAAACAAACCATATGTTTCTTTAGAAATCAAATAACACAAAGTTGAAACTCAGTCCTAGCCAGTTTTACTTTCGAGGGGCTATAGCGTACCCTCACATCTTGAACCTCACTATATGGTTCAGTGTACTCTGTCTCCTCATAGTACTTATCTAGGAAAACATGTTAAAAGGAGGGGTGAGCACAACTTGCTCAGTAAATGGGAAGTATCAGGCCCATCAAGTGGGTCATAATATTCTCGCAACAAACAACAGTGAATAATAAAATTTAAGTTATAACAATTTAATTAAAAAACAATTCCATACAACATCATGAGAACAATATTAAAGTCCTACTAGCATGCTTGAACTACTATGCATATGCATAATTCCTTTTTTCGATTAAATTATATCTTATTAATCAATCATTTAATCCAATACTTAAATGTCGTCGGATGAACCTAGGGTGGTGAGTGTCTACATCACCCACTCTCAAGATAACTCTTAGGCAGTGCCATTAGGGATACCACCAAGCTAGAGCCTCTCGGGATACCTACGCCGAGGTAGAGCCTCTTGTGATATCAGCCATAAGCATGATCACTCGCTAGCTATGGTTTGGCAGTGCACAAATCATATCTTCATACTCCATGTCAATATCGGGTCATGACTAGGGACGGTCCGCTCTCACCCTAACATGCCTCTCGGGCTCAAAAGTGTCCGTACCAAACCTCTCATATAAATTTATGGCTTGTTAGGTCATGCAAATATGGTTCGTTACCAACCTTGCATGCATTGTGTTTTATCTTACTCCTCAAATCTTTTACTTAATGCAATCTTGTGTACGACAAACATCAATCTTATGCAACAACCAATTGATGCATGAGTGTAGCTCATTTTATTTAGCCCTTTTTAGTAGAGTGCCATGATTTTAATGCATTCTATTTCTTTTATCTTATTATCTTAGCTTAGTGTTCCATGGTGACATGACAATCAATGATATCTTTTTAAGTGTATTTATAATATATGTTCATCTCCTTTCTCATGAATTCTTTCTAAGTTTGTCATTTAGTATTTACGCTCTTAATCATTTATCTACCGGCTTATAGTAATTTATTAGGCCCTAACATGCCACTAACGGTTGCTTTCATTCTCATCACATTGCTAGCGAGCTTGTCAGCCCTAAACATGGTACTAACAGGTTTATTCAAGCAGTCCTAACATACTTCTAATTTAATTCTTGTTACAAACGGCCCTAGTATAATATTAGTGCCAAACATACATCATATATCACATCATTACAACCATGCTACCAACCAACCAACCAAAATTACATCTCAATGGAAGAGAACTAAAATAAAATAAAATAAAATTTTAGGAAAACTAATTAATTACCCAACCCATGTTGCTCATACATTTAAAGATTTCGTTTAGCCTATTTGTTTATTTAGAATTTATTATTCAGGTTTATGCTTATTTTGGGCCTAAGAGGGCCCACAAGAACTAACCCGCTCTTCCCCTTTACTTAGTACGGTAAACACAGCGAATTGGGGTGATTTCTTAGAATAGTCCTACAAAATATTAGCAAGGTAGAAAATTAAAAAATATGCTAAAATTTAGAAATTTTCTAAATGGCACTTAGAAGGTTCACATTCTCGACATCTAGGCCGAAATTTTACCCAGCGGCCAAAAGTGGTTTTGGGGTGTCTCTAGTGGCCTCGTACCTATTTGGGATCGTGTCAGGAGCCTTCTTGATTTTGACTACAGCAGCCAATACACCTAGTTATAAGCTCATTTAGTGGTTGTAAACACTGAATTTGGAATGAAAAAATTTGATTTTGATTACCGATGTGTTTTCGAGATCCCTAACGCTCTAGAAGTCCAAAGAAACACTAAACCTTCAAATAAGGAATTTCTAGCCCATCGTAACAACATGGACAGCAAAGATAATAAACTTAATAAGGCTGTGAGTTTCAAAATATTCAGCCAAAATAATTCCAAAACGGTTACAGCGGCATACTGGAGCAAGTAGGGGTTAGATCGTATCGAAAACGAGTGCAAAACTTAGAATTTTGAACAAGAAAAATCTAGCAATCAAATTTGGAACAAAAATAAAGTATTTAGGTGCTAGAAAAAAAATTAAAAAAATGATATAGAGAGATTTAGACTTACGCAAACAAATTTGGAATTATCGGTATGTGTGTAGGATTGTTTTGATGTTGCGATGGGGTTTCTTTTTGATTTGATGAATCTAGATAAAAATATGAAATTAATTTAATGTTCTAATACCCTAGAATAACTAAGAATCGAAGCATGGAGGGATGACTTACATAGGTTTCATGAACGGATAATCGAAGACAAGAACATGTGAGGAGATGATCGAATGGCCATCGGCGGCTTTGTTGTGATTTAAGCGATGAAATATTCGCTAGTGGCTGGTCGCACTAGTGAATGGGAGAAGAGCCAAAATGTTCAAAAGTTCTGTGAGGAGAATTAAGCTCCACGCCAAATAGAAGTGTAGGGACAAATAAATAATAGTATAATAATATGGTAACGATGCCGGGTAATTAATTAGGAAAAACTAGATTCGCAAGTTTTCTTTATTTTTTACTTTTTTTAATCTAAAGTTTCTAAAAATGCTAGTAGTTGCTTTGTGGCTGGAATGTTTTATAAGAAATAAATTAGGGTTAGGGAAAAAAAATAATCCTATGTAGCAGTAGCACGAAACCGGTTTAAATCGTACACGTATGTTGGCTAAATTTTGGGAAACATAAGTGAATGAATTCAAAATTGAGTGAGGAGAATAATCCAATGGTGCTCTCAGATTTCTCATTTGGTGCTTAGTTGGAAATGACAAAAACGCCCTTAGCCTAAAAAAAATGACTTTGAGCTTTTGGCTTGGAATTTTGACTTAATAACCATTGAAGCAATTTTCTAAAGATCAAGATTTTTAGTTTTACACTAATTTACTAAATTGATAGATAAAATTACTAAAATACCATTGAGGGTAAAATCATAATTTTTGCATTTATGGGTAATTTGGTAATTTTCTTTTTCTTAATTTCTAGGGTTATTACAAGACTCTACTCCTAACCTTTGTCCATGGCGCTCTTTGACCATCCTTTTAGCAATGCATCACACCGCAGCCAATTACCTAGCTTTGGTGAATTTTTTGACGATGTTGGAATCATTTTGCTCACAAAACCAATCTTGTTCTTGGCAAATAACACACTGTTCATGCCATTTACCTGTTCTCAATAATTGCAGTCATTTAGCAGCTCACTAACATAAATCTGTCTAGGACTATTTTAGGCATGAACGTAGTATGGGAACATCACATCCATACTGCCATTTTTTTCATTCTAGCTCGGACCTACCATGGCTTCTAAGAAAGTGAAGGTGATGAAGTTTTATGGTATTGGGTGTCCAGGTTTTGGCTTTGATACCATGAAGAATTTGAATATGGCTTTGAAGTCTTTATTTCATTCACCTGGTATATTGATTATATATAGGAGAGCACATGCTTTATGTACAAACAAGATAAAGCTAAAAAGGTTATCTAAGAAGGCTAAAAGTCTATCTACAACAAAACTCCTTACCTCCTACTCCTTATCAGCTATGATCTTGTGTATTGGTTGGAACTAATTTCATAACAATCAGAGTAAGGTAAAGGAAATTTTAATTTTCTAGAACATTATTGCAACTTATTTGTGTTTGTTGTGTATTTAAATTTGTTACTGAAGAAATGTGAGGAAGAATATTGTTGTATGTATGAAGAAAAATCTTAAAGAAGTAATATGAGTTCCAAGTTTATGTATAAGTGTAAACTTGGTTCCTAATTAGAACCAAGATAGTGTTTGTGTGGCAAGCATGTAGTAGAACTTGGTGTAATATAGGACACCCTAATTGATTAATTAACAGTGAGGGTTTGGAGCTCTTGTGTCAAGTGAATAGTGATTAATCGTGATACATGTTTGCTTGATATTGAGTTATGTGTTTAATCATAGTTCTTTTACTGAGTTCTTTTGAACTCATGTTTCACTAATATTGTTTTAGGAAAAGAACAAGGTAAGTAGTTTGTGGTGTATGTGATTTTGGTCAATTAAATCATGTAGTATAGGCTAGGGGAGGACTAAAATGAATCTCTGGTTTTGAGGTCTAATGATCCTAGAAATGCATGCATGAAAAGGACCTTAGGAGTAGTATTCTTGTTTATGGGGTTAATGAATGTCTAAAAATGGATTACATAACTGTGATGTTAGCTTGTAATGGTCTCATAATGCACATGGTAAACAGATGCCTAGGTGATGTTTCATGTATGAACTTTTAGTAATATATGTGTCTTTGGTTCTCATGAGTTGGATGTGTCTTAAATAGTTTCCTATTGGTTTATGTAGTTAAATTCCTGTATCCACTTTTTGTCCCTTTGACTTTCCTAGTGAAAGCTTGCACTTCTGCAAAACTTGCCTATGAGTAGTAAAGTATTGACTGAAATTTAACTTCTAACCAGAAGAGTTCAGATTGATCTGATTTTCGAAGAGAAAGTGTGGCTTAGTTATGGCTTTGCTAAAAAAAGTCTACTTTTGTTTGGAATTTTTTGCATGTTCTCTACAAGCAAGTTTTATTATTGTCCAAACATGGTTTAATACACCATGTTCGAAGTTGTTCTTGTGGAAATAAAATTCGAGTTGCTAAACTCATTGGTTAATCATTTTTTATGGAAATTGTTCTTGTTTGGGAAAAGGGTTGGCTAAAATTTGACTTACGGGTTAAAAATCTCATTTTGGTATAATACTTCTTAAATTTATTTATAGGAAAGTTTATTTGACTGTAGTAAATAGGTTTGATGGATTTGGCCACTCTATACTTAAGGATTTAGTTACTGAACCCTTGAATTGAGTGAATTTCCTAGTTAGTCAAACCAAAGTTTGACTTTTGCTATAGGACTTAGTTTGCTATGAGATTTTGTGAAAATGTTCTTGATCCTATTTGTGCTTTGTTGGTAATGTTTCTTTAGTAGCAGAAGGATTTTCTATAGGAAAAGTCATTGTTTTCATTTCCTGCAAGCATGTGTTCTTTTTCACCTTGACTTTTTGCTAGAGAATTTATTTTGAGCTGAAACTTTATGTACACATTCTTCACCATATATGTGAAGTGTTAAAATCACTTACATAGAAAAAGACTAAGAGAATTCAAGGAAATGAATTGTTTCGGTTACTGCAGTAATTTGGATTTTTTTTTTGTTTAAGGTGGCAAATTCCAATTTTGACAATTTGTGGTTCTGCTTAATTGTTTCAATAAGTTTCTTTGGATATATGATTTGTGTTTGTAAGGGTTACAAGTGCTTATAAGACCTTGTGCTAAGATTGTCTTTTAAAGCATAATAGTTAGTTTTGTTTAATGTTGAATCCTTGAGGCATATTTGGGTGTGTTTGTGCTAGTGTGTGCTATGTAGTGCATATGTGCATGAAAACTCTTAATTGTGTGCAATGTGTGTTTGAGAAGTCACAGCCAAGTAGGGTTATGACATTTGTAAATTTTTACGAAGGTAGGGGAGAAGAGAAGGACTGAAAGACTCCAATGTGAAGAAATTTGCTGGTAGATATTTGATATAGGACCTTTCATGTGTCAAGATGGATAGTTGTGGCTTGTTAATGATGCCAAAACTTACAAGTACAGGAGTTGCAATATCTCTAAGCTCAAGTCTGAAATCAGAACTGAAATTGGTGCAAAACAATTAATTAGAGATTAGAGATAAGTTCCTTGAAACCAATTAACATAGACACAATAACTAGTAGGTTAATCCAATGACTATAGAGTTGAACAGTTAATTTCATATCAACAGTGTGTTTGAATGCTCAACTAAAACAATACTTAACACACTAAAGCTATTATAATTATTCCTTTTATCCTATTTACTTCTACTAGCCATACTTACTTTTTTTATGCTTAGTGTAATTTTGAATTTTCTTGTTCATTTTATTTAACTGGTTCGAGGTTCGTGGTGATATTGGTAGTGCTTCAAATTGTTATGCGGCTGAAAAACAAAGATCACAAGCTACAAATCATCATGGTAATGGTAAAGGACTTGTCTTAACTATTACTATATTTCTTTGCCAATTAGCATAAAAAGATACTAGTTTGTTGCTTTTACAATAATTTCTTATGTTTTTCCATAGGTGCTCATTGAAGAGCTGTTTATTCATGTTGAGTGAAGATCAAGTTCATGCTCAAAACTTTTATAAGTTATAGTACTCTTTTGCTTAGGAATGATGACTAAGTCCTAGATGATGAATTTAAGTGCTTGTATTTTAGAACTCTTTTGTTTTATGACTATTGCCAACTCTTATTTAAAGTAATGTAATTATTTTTATCATTATTTTAGAAATCTTGCAATTATTTTTCATGTTTGACAGGGTTGAACAATGACACAATATTAATAAAATAGCAAAAAATACCTCCATACTTATACTATTTGTTTGTTGGTATAAATTTTTTTTTACTTTGTAATGTGTTAGTAAATATGCAGTTGGATTCAGCCCCTTATATGATTCATAGATAGACAAATGTGTCAATAAAACATTTTAACTAACACACCCTGTGTGTGTTGATATGTGTTGAAGTGCTTCACCAATGCACAAGAAAATTGTCAGTGAAAACCTACTGATTTGAGTGTTGTTCACACTTTGTTTACATGTTGGTGAATTATACTAACACTTCGATATTTACCAACATTTGTTTTTTGTTGATAAGTGGCAATTCTACTGTAGTGTAATTAAATAATGTAGTGAATATATTTTTTTATTAGTAATAAGAGAATATTATTAAAACCAGTGAGAAGGTAGAGAAAACGTGTACTATAGGTCCCTAAACCACATTAGTTCCAATTTAGCTTGACAAACTTACAAGGATAAGGATGGATTTAAAAACCACACATCAAGAGAAGAAAGACGCATCCCTGACCTCTTTGAAATCCAAAAATAAGAAAGGGACGTGATTGACAAGATGATTACTAAAAGGTTTGGAAGTTTATTGTTGAAGGCAAGACCATTTCTCACCAACCAAAAAACCCAAAAAGATGTTTTGATCATAATGTCCCAAAGTTCACCTTTACTTGAATAACTTGTTGCGGATGAATTAAGATATACGAGCTAAGAAAAATTCCTGCACCATGTATAATTTCATCCTTATCATGCATGAATGGCTACCAAAATTGAACCCAAGACTCTACAATAAAAAAGCAGGTATCAACATCCTCAAAGTGTTCCCTGCACAGTGAAATAGAGGATAATAGATTAAGAAAATTGTTCCATTTAGACTCCTTCATCGTTCTTGGAATCTGTCTCCATATCCCACCCCATACCCATTAACCCATCCCTACCACCAAGGTGTTTTGATTTGAGTAGGGTTTAAAAAATCTAGGAAATTTTTCATAGCAACCTTGTTGAGACTCCTGTATTGCCCCTAAGTGGATTGTAAAGAATTATCTCCTGTATTGCCCCTGAGTGGATTGTAAAGAATTATTCCCTAATTAACATTCCTTGCCGTACAATGAAACAATTATCCTCCTCTAAAAAGCCTCCTTTTCAAACTCAATTCTCCATCACCACTTTGACAATAGTGCTAAATTTTACCCCTAAACTACCTACGCTCAACAACTTTTTTTTTTCCTATCTGACAACACCTTTTGCCAAGCAACTAGCAAATCTTCTTATCGTCCTCATAACCCCCAAATAAAGTTTTTATGAAAGGATTCTAGCTTTTTGAAAACACTCATTGGGCAGCAAAACATGAACAGGAAGTATAAAGACAGACAAGAAAAACATGACTTAAGTCAGGTAAGCCAAGCTCCAGAAGACATAGATCTTGCTTTCCAAACTGCCAACTTGGATTTCTATTTGTTAACATCTATTGACCATTCAACTAACTTTTTCATTGAATCAACAACTGGCATACCCAAATAAGTAACAAGATCAAAACCCTATTTGCATCCAATTATACGTGTAGCCAAATTTTCTACTTCACTGGCAATTGCATTTATACCCATTAAATAGCTTTTTGCAAAGCTAATGCAAAGCCTCGAAATCAATTAGAAGCACCATAAAATTCTGTGAAACTACAGAATATTATGCTCTTCCCAAGCACCAATAAAAAAGGGTTCATTAGCAAACTGGAGATACGTGACCTCCACATTACCCATCCTCACCTAAATTCCCTTGATCTCCCCTAAAGTAGTAGCTTCAAAATAAGAAAATATAGCACCTTTACAATAATCAAGAACAGTAAAGGGGACAAGGGATCACTTTGACAGGAGTCCTTTTCCATACAAAACTCAAAAGTAGGATTACCATAGATCGAAACTGCCACCATAGCAGATGATAAACATCCCTTGATCCAATTAATCCACCTATTTCCAAAGTTCATTTGCCTCATTGTGTAGAAAAGAAATTCCTAATTTACATTGTCAAAAGCCTTTTCAAAATCCACTTTTAAAATATGAGTCTTGACATTCCTCATTTTCACAAATTGCACAACTTCATTAGCAATAAGAATACTATCCAGAATATGTCTACCATGAACAAAAGCAAATTGAGTTTCACTAATCAACAAGTGCATTTTCCTCCTAAGGCTATTAGCAAGCACTTTTGGCATGATTTTATAAATTGAACTAATCAAACTCATAGGTTGATAATCATTCTAAGCAGACAGATTTACCTTCTTCAAAATTAAAGTGATAAAATAAGAATTGTAACCTCTATCAATCTTCCTAATGCCTCAAAATCTTTTACAAACTTCATCACATCTCCTTTAACGAAATGCCAACACTTCTTTAAAAATCCAAAGTCAAATCAATCCAGGGCAGGTGATTTCGAGCTACCACAACTCCATATGGCATCCTTTAATTTACTTCACCCTCCTCAATAGGGGCTTCTAATTATAAGTCTAATGCATCCAAATGAGAAAAAACGCTTAATTCTACTCGTTGAATAGAGAGGCGTGGACTAGCCATTATCTTGGAATTTTTCTTTAAAAAATTTAAGAGCATCCTTTTCTTTTTCATGTGGCTCCTCGATCCACCGCCCATTAGATAAAATCCTACTATACAATTGGGTTGTCATCTGAAATGTTCCTTTCTAAACCGATCAGACATAAACCAGGCCATAACAGAAGAAAACATTCCAAAGCAAGAGCACGGTCTATTCTACTCATCTTAGTACCTTTGGAGTTGTACCAAGAAACCTTCCTCGCACCTAGTGGAAGGTCCATCGCTTGTGTCTCTGCAACAAAGCTTAGAAAATCTCCAATTTCAGTCTTGCAACTGACACAACCACTTCTTTCATGTGAAGATATTACGGCATTGAAATCTCCCATATAGTACTAAGGACCCTTTAAGTTTGTGAAATCTCCTGCTGCTCAATTATCCGAAAAATTGGTGAAAAAATATGCCTCTCCAACTCGGTCAAGACTCCCCCAGTCTTCCCCTTGCCTGCCTCTATCCCTCTGAATCCAAAATGCCTCGCTGCCTCTCCTCCTGCCCTCTCTCTCTCTCTCTTCTCTCTCTCTCTCTCCCTGGTTCTCTGACACAAATTATTTTCTAATTGACTGTTTTTCCACTTCTTCCAGCAGTGCTCAGGGCAGTTCATGATTTGCTACTCTGCGGTTAGTTTAAACGGTGTAGATGCTGCTATTTCCAGAATCATGCCTCTTGCGGTATTTGGATTGTGGTAAGGAATCACGTAGGGAAACCTCGGAAACCTTCACGACTCATCTCTTGGGAGTTGTCCTACTACCAACTATTTCATGCAAGTGGAGGCATTGGCAATAACATTCAAAGCTCTGAGTTTAAAAGTAGATTGGGGACGGAGGTTTATAATTCACATAGAGTTCGATTAATTCTCTTGTTCTTGTTAAGGCATTACAATTTGATAAGTCTACAAATAATTATTTATTGGAGTCATCTTATGAGATATTAGAATGTTATAAACTAATTTTCAATTAATTAGATATATTCTCTTAGAACTCGTTGTTGTAATATGGTGGCTCATAAGCTTGCTAGAGTTTTATGTCAGTTAAGGGAAAGGATTAATGTTGCGTGTTGCCTCTTTCCCAGGTTGGCTTTCTAAATGTTCTTGATGCAAAAATAAAATAAAATAAAATAAAATAAATGTTGAACAATATATACGAATACGAGCATAGATGATGAGAGGATTTATTTATATAATACGTATAATTAATTGAGTCCTCTCACAAGTAGTACCCTAGGTACACATTTAACAACATGTACCTAACAAGTTATTAGGCGGAGACAGCATAATCAGCAAGAGCTTCAAATTCCTCAGGAGTGTCGATGACTCCATTTTTGTTCAGATCGCAGTGAGCAAGTGCATCCTTGGCCTTGCTAGAGGCACCCAAGGACTCGAAAGCTTTGAGGAGCTGCTCATTCTTCATCACCTTAGCATTTCCGGCATAGCTGAGGAAGACACCCTTCACCTCCTCCTTGCTCATTTTGAGGCTGGCCATTGTTAGCTGGTGGAAGGAAGATTGCACGAGTGTTTTTGCATTGCAAATTTGGTTTGCTGATGGGAAAGAGAGAACTAGTTTGAGTAGGTGTTACTCGGGTGAGGAATATATGTTTCCTTTACTTCTGGCCCTTGTTTTGTTATATATCTTTTCAAATTTTAATTGTTCTATATTTTGATGCGATAGTTTTTTTATGGCCTCCTTAGTTTTTCAATGCTATCTAGCAAGGGTGCGTCAATTCTCATATTTCTCACTTGTTTTAATTTAATTTGTTAGGAATAGTCCGAACCACTCTACCAAAGTGGTAAGAGGATACCATGAGAAGCAAAAGGTCAGGAGTTCGACTATTACCTCCATTACTTCCCTATATAATGCCGTATAAAGCTCGTTCAGATGCGTTGTGAAGATGTTTTTGTATACAAAAAAAAATTTATTGGGAATATAACGAAACCAAGAGTAATAAGATGATATCAGCTCAAAGTAGAAACTGCAATTAATAGAAAAGAATTTTTTTACTAGCAGATGAGTTTGGAGAAGCTAAGTAAAATAAGTAAAAAAATCATAGGTAATCATCATAACTTACTATTTGAAAGATTGAAGATTCTTTTGTGCCTTTTTTATTTTTTTTCTTTGAACGACAACAAAATGGATGATTTATTATTGAGTAACTAAATATACATAGTATAGCCTCAGCACTAAGGCTATAAAGAAGCTAGACATAGAATGCGGTAGAGATTACTTCAAAATACAACCATATTTTTTCTCTCGTACTAAGCAGTCCTGTGAGTTTAGCTGATGGACTACTTGATCTTTGTAATACTGAAGAACATCTGCATCATACATCCTAGCAATCTGATTGTATTTTTCCCCATCAACACCACAACCGCTAAACACACCCACTACACCATAACTATGAATGATCTCCAGATGTTTTACGAATAAACGAAAATGGATTTCATAGAAGATCTTTACTTGTTATTGTGTGTTATAGTGCAGCTGGTGTGTCATTCTATCTTGCTTTTATTTTTTGTTATAATTTGTTTTTGGACTTTTAACCATTAGTTGAAGGTGTCATGGTTCATCCATTAGATGGACAAAGAACATAGGGAGTTAAGAATTACTTTTCTGGTATAAATGTCATTTTAGTCCTTTAATGCCATGAGGATTAATTATGAAAAGCTAGGGGTATGAGAGTGGTCAACGTTTAAAGGTGATAGCGTTCTTTCAGCAATTCGGAAATTATAATTAGAGCGGAAACCAAAAAGGTATGTAGTGAACTTTTGTGGCGGAACAGGGCCCCAGTGCCCTAAATTACTAACACTGGTAGGCTCTTTGGGAACTATGATCCCACTTAGGTTACAGTTGGCTAGTTATTACCCGTGAAGTATCTTAAATCATTACGTGCAACTAGTTACTTAGCCTACCCTGCATAAGAAATATGCATGCATTGTCCTGGCTATGCAATAATAATTAAATTAAAACGTCATTGAAAACAGTGCCGCGGCAATTAACGATAACATAATTCAAATAAGCCAAGACATAAACCTTTAGTTGCTTTAACTTCAAGTAACAACTATGTGCATACATCTCAAACTTATATGCACCCAAAAGTAACCCTAGTGTTATACACACCAATGGACACTAGTAGAGGCGATCTACGTATGAAATTACCATACATATAAAAGAAGCATATCACAACAACTAAGATACTAAGATCCATCCTTAGCTCTTCTAGCTTCAAGTGATGAACCACACTTTCCTTGTACTCACTTAGCCTCAAACTGTAAGGCAAACACTTTGGTCAGTACTAGCTTATGCCATAAGTAACTCAGAAACTTGGAGTTTCCTACTAGAGAATACCTTTTTAAACCGATAAAACTTAGCTTTAACAGCTGCCCCTTACCAACTGTTAAGCCCAAATAGTCCGCTTAAACCTGCACAACACTTAATGGGTGAGTACTCTAAAGTACTCAGTAAGGGATTTAGTACCTGCGGGAAGAAAGATATGCAAGCATACAAAGCACAACAATTATATATATATATATATAGTATACAAAACAAAACAAGCAGTCAACAATGTAACCAGAAGCAAGAATAAACAACAACCAATGCAAATGATGGATGGATGGATGGATGAATGAAATATGCACATGCAAATGTACTTAGGACTTCCTTACACCCGTAGGTGCTAGACTTGCCATGAGCTCTTACGACTGGGGTACTTGGATACTGGCCCTCGTATCCTATGCTAGCACTTAACTAACCCCATGAAGTCCTCTTACGGGCACCTTAGAGTAAGTTGTCACTTACTCAAACCTTGCCCACCTTGACGGGCTACTTAGAGTAAGTCACCACTTACTCACTCCTTACCCGTCTCTTCCCTTAACTTATTGTGCAGGGTAGCTGCCTTATGTGGTTCAACTTACCAAGCTCTTCGAGCTTAGCTTAGGGCTTCTTAGTGACTTACTTACCAAACCATCAAGTTTGGTTGGGATTCTCTTAGGTTTCCTTTTTATTGACCAAAGGTCTATGACATTCCACTCGGCCAACAAAGAGTCTGAAACCCGACTTAATCCCCTTAGTGCTCACTTGGGAACTGAAGCACTTTAACTTCCTTAGCCACAATTACTTACCCTATCTTAACCACACCACTTAGCCACCACCTAAATAATGCATAATTCCCAACTTAGGAATGAGTTCTAGACCCAACCGACGTTACGGAACATCTTAAGTTAGCCTAGGGATGAAA
Organism: Aquilaria sinensis; assembly: GCA_005392925.1. Lineage (NCBI taxonomy): Eukaryota > Viridiplantae > Streptophyta > Magnoliopsida > Malvales > Thymelaeaceae > Aquilaria > Aquilaria sinensis. Next base: position 197,597 of record SMDT01000092.1, read on the forward strand.
ACCGAGAGTTTGAGACACTCTTAGGATGCCCGGAGCTTGGGGGCAAAATGCCTTGGCGGCGCTGTTGGCGACGCGTCGCCAAAGGCATTGACATTCGGACAATTTTGACATCTCTCGGCGATGGGTCACCAACTCGCGTCGCCACCGGAGACGCGTCGCCAAAATGGCGTCGCTACTGGCGACGCGTCGCCAATGCCTTTCCAGCATTGCGCGACAGCATGCGATCTTGCACGAAACCTGCTCAAACTTTCTCATCCCAAGCTCAAATCACATGGGTCTTGTTTCTACTTCATTCCCACACATAACACTACATTTCTATGCATTATTTGAGCTTAATTAACTTAAATCCCTTACCTCAAATCATCTTGAAAGCAAGAAACAAGCAATGAGCACATCCAAGCTCCAATGAGTTCCTTTGAGTTCCAAGCTTGAAATCAACCAAATTGGACACCAAGAGCACGAAGTTAAGACCATTTCTAACCATTTAACAAGCTTAAAACTAACCCATAAGGATCAAATACGTTTACCTTTGGGTTTGAACCAAAAACTTGCAAGAACAACTCCAAATGCACCAATTCCATTAAAAACGAGCTAAGGGCTTGTTGGGATAGCTTCGGGACCTTCAATTTCCATGGAAACTTGAGTGAGTTGGGAGGTTTGGGGGTAGAACGCAAGGGAGGAAGGAGAGCTACGAAAATGGCAAATGGGGGAGATGATGAATAGTGTCATCTCCTCCATTTATAACCAACTTAGCCCAACTTTCTTCCACTTGTCACCTTGGCCCTTAAACTTAATTTTTGAATCACTTAGGCCACTTAAACACTCCCCATTGCACCACTCCTTGGTCCCAAAGAAAGGTTTTTCTTATCCAAACACTTTGCCCTTAGGTCACTTAAGCTATTATAAGACATAATAGCTTAGTTTCTCACTTAGTGCATTTTTCACCATTAACTTTCGCTTTTGGTTCAAATGGCTATAAATACTTATGGTCTTAAATCAACTAGCTCAAAACACTTGCATGAACCTAATTTTACCAAAATTACGGTCATGCCACTAACTTCGGCCAAAATTACCATTTTGACCTTTTTGCCCCTTAGGTGCCAATTACTCTTTGGAACTCAATTTAACCTTAACTAGCTTGCTTTCTTTGCTTAATAAAACTTATCTGAGGGAAATAACTTGGGATTTACTTACCTCAACATTTAATGTAGAGGAAATACTAGGAGAGCCTTTACAACTTTAGTGGTTGAAGGAACTTTTAGCATTCTAAATGCTATTCCTAAATAGGCCCGTCGTTCAGTCTCTTCCTTAGGGATGGCAATTTGGTGGGTCGGGTTGGGTTTGGGTTAGGTCATTCAGGTTCGGGTCTAGTCGGGTTAATATTAATTCGGGTCCAGGTCGGGTTCAGGTCAGGTCATTTGGGTTCGGGTTGATTTCAAGTTGAGTTGATTTCGGGTTCGGGTTGGGTTGGGCCGGGTTTATTTGGGTTCGGGTTCACTTCAAGTCGGGTCAATTTTAGTCTCGGGTAACTTCAGGCCAACTTTCGGGTCAAATTCGGGTCAATCTTTATGTTCACGTGGGTTACTAGTGTGAAGTCAAAACGATTGAATCTATTTAATTTTAAATCAAATAATTTATTTTTTTGTGTGATTTAATTTAAATTAAAATTTCATTTTTTAGTATATTTAATTAAAATATTCATAAAAATCTTCTTCATTATAGTTTAGTACATATTTAAGTAATTTAACATTGTTAGTAATATTTGATTGTTTTTCTAAACCCATACCCTTTAACTATCATTATATAGATTATTCAGATCTTCACTCAACTATCACTCAGACATACACAATGACAATTTTATTATGCTTATGTTTCAATGAATTTTCTTTGAAATTACAACAAAATGAAAATCAAGTTCATTATCAATGACTAAATTGTAAAATTTTAAAAATTTTGGGTAAAAGTGCAAAGATTTCAAAAATTTTAGGATCCATGTTGTAATTATTATGGGAGATTAAAATAAATTTTTTTAAAATTAGGTACCTTATTGCGCTATACTTAAAAGTATAAGGATAAATATTGTAATTTTAATAATTGTCTATTAAGATCATTAAACTTACTAAATATAAAAATTATTTCTGTTGGAAAAATCCAAATATGGGATTCACTAAATATGGATGTTTTTCCCCAAATAAGATACTTGCAATATATAGAAGTCCTAAAAAAATAGAAGTTATTAAATATGGAAATCCTTTCTCAAAATATGAAAATTATTAAACATGAATATCTTAAAAAAAGAAATGAAACTACTAAATATGAAAGTTCATCTCCAAATATGAGACTTACTAAATATCAAAATACCAAAAAATGAAAGTTACTAATAATGGAAGTCATCACCATTCCTAAATATAAGGCATACTGAATATGAAAAAAAATGGAAGTTACTAAACATGAAAACCTCCATATTTAAGACTGACTTAATATGGAAAATAATGAAAGAAGAAAGTTAAGGTTTAGGGTAAGGGTTAAAATCGGGTATTGTCGGGTTTAGTTATCAGGTCATCTCGGGTTCAGGTCAAGCCAGTCTAGGGTTTGGGTCATTTCGGGTTTGGGTCAATTCAGGCTCAGGTCATTTCGGGTTTGGGTATTTCGGGTTTGGGTCATTTGGGTTCGAGTTTTCTCGGGTTCCCCTTTAATCGGGTTCAGGTTCAGGTCGGGTTGGACACGGTCGGGTTTAGGTCGTTGACTTTTTTAGTCAAATCAGGTCAGGTCAAGCTTGGGTTGAGGTGGGTTGGGCCAGGTCATCGGGTCGGGTCCGATTTTGCCATCCCTACTCTTCCTTACCTTAACCTTTTTTTTTTTTTTAATTTTCCTCTTCCTTTCTCGACTTTAGCCCAACCTTAGTGTCTGTTGTTTTATTTATAATATTTTCGCCTTCTGACTTATCCACCTATGACTCCATTTTGCAATTTTATATATATATATTGTAATTGTGGACAATGATGATCGTTCACGAACAGTGCTCTCTCTCCTTTTTTTTTTGCGGTTTTTTCCAGAGTAATGGTCTAACTTTCTTTTAGCCGCTACAAATTTCCTTTTTTCATTTTGTTCCCTAAACTTTGCTAACAAAGGATACCGTTCATACAACACCAGTAAACTATAAGTACAATAGTGACCTTGGTCCAAGCTGAGGCATCCACTATTCATATATAGTGATAAATAGTGTGCATCGCTTGTTTTTTTTTTCCTATTTTCTTTTGAGATGCAATTGCTTCTTTAGGAAGATCTGTCATTTTTTCGAAAGACAACATTATTCTTGAAAGCCTATGTTGCTATTTCTTCATTTTCATTTTTTTTCACATTTTTTTTGGCTAAATCATACTTTGAATCATCTACAGTGGTAAACAATGTGTGTCGCTTTTTTTTTTTTTTGCCTATTTTCTTTTGAGAAGCAATTGCTTTTTTGGAAGATCGGTCATCTTTTTGAAAGGCAATAGTATTCCTGAGGCTTATGTTCATATTTCTCCATTTTCATTTTGTTTCAGGTTTCTTTTTTGCTAAAACACGTTTTCAATCACTGAATTGCTTTTACTTCCCATTTTTGTCTCTAGGTTTGATTTGTGTGATGCTTTGGCCCCAAACTTAATAATTACTTAATTATAGTCTTTCTATCTGCTTTTTTGGTCCCCAAAATTTTTTATTCTTTAATTTTTATGTATTATCTTCTAAAGGAAAACTTGGTCACCATGTTTTGTTTGTTTTTTAGTAAAACCATCTCTCCCCTCCCTTTCTCTTATTAAGTCAATTGTTAAACCCCTAATATCTAAAGCTTTTTTCCATTTCCTATATTGGTCACTAAACTATTTTTTATTTTTTTTCTTCATTATTTTTTTCTGAAACAAAACTTTAGTCATTGTGATTTTTCCAGTTTTTTGTATGGTTCTAGATGATTCAACTTTGGTTAATTTATTATTTTTTTCTTTTTCTATTTATTAAGTTAATGGTTAATTAGTTTATTAATATAAATTAAACACAATTTTATGTTTAGATTTTGTAATTTCTTTATTGATGATTCAGTTTTGTAGCTTGGGTTATTTACTTCAAAAAGTTCTATGGTTTAACAAATCAATTTGGTCCATACTTGCTAAAATTGAAAGTGAATGATTCTAAATAAATTTCTCCTCAATATTAAGAATTAGAGTGTGAGTTGAAAAGAGATGAAATTTTTTAGTTAATTATTTTTAGTAAAAAAATCCATGATTTTGAAGCACATATTGTGTTGTGTTTCATAATTCTATGTTACAATTATAACTAATTATTTTAATAAAAAACATAACATGAATGTCAAAATTAAAATAAAACAAAATTTTAACTAGTTTGAATAAATTTATGGGTGGGAATTTTTTAATTAGTTATTAATATTTTTCTAATGCTAAATTTTTTGTTTAAAAAAATCAATTACAATATGCGGGTTGATATAACCTCGTATATACTAAAACATAATTTTAAAATAATGTTCATCTACAATATATCTATTATATTATACATACTTACATACAATTGGTCATTCTTGTAATTTTATAAGTTGTTACAGACCTGAAATGTGGCAATATTGGATTTGATTAGAACATTGAATGTGCTTCTACTGATGTGGTATGCATAAGGTAGTTAAACCATTCTCTTCCTACAATACATGACAAAAGTGAAATATCATGCTCCAAATATTGAGTACAATAGGCTGTCCAACGAACTAACACATTGTAATATTCTTATTTCATGATAAAATGGGGGGAAAAAACATGACACCAAACAAGAGAAGGAAAAAAAAACAATCATTGAAAAACTTCAAGCAATACCTTCAGTTAATCTTATTATACCATATTCTTAAATAGAAAGAAATTTCACTGTTCATCTCTAGTTTCATACTTTTTTGTTTTTTTTGTGTTGGATACTATTTGATCCTCTTTTTGCAAGGCATTTTCCTTTCTGAGGGCCTATGTTGCAATGTTTATGATTTCAGTCTATTTCAGGTTTTGTTTGGGTCAAAATGCATTTTCAATCCCAAACTTTCTAATCCTTCCATTTTAGGTGCTGAGTTACATCTGTATCACATTTTGGTCCCCAAAATTTGTAACTATTTAACTATATCTTCTATTTGCTCTCCTGGTCCCCAAGTTTTTTTTTGTTGTTGTTTTATGTACTATCTTCTAAAGTAAGACATTTGTGGCCATAATTTGTTTATTTTTTAGTTAAACCATTTTTTTATTTTTATTAAGTCAATTGTAAAATCCTTAATACCTAATTTTTTTTTTTCATTTTTTTGTCTTGATCCTAACTTTTTTTTATTGATTTTCATTATTATTATTTTCTAAAATGAAACTTTAATCATTATAATTTACCTACTTTTGACCTGGTTTTGGTTGATTCAGCTTTAGTCAGTTTTTTCTTTTACTTTCTTCTTTTATTTTTATTAAGTTAATGGTTAGACTGTTAATTGATTAACATATATTAAACATAGTTTTGTGTTGCGGTCATTTTTTTATCATTACTGTTGGTTAGGTTTTGTAGCATCAATTGTTTACCTCAAGCTCTATAGTTTAATAAAGTAATTTGGTCCATAATTGTTAGAATTGAAAGTAAATTTTTCTAGATAAATTTTAATTGATACTAAAAATAAGATTTTTAGTTAATAAGAGATGAAAATTTTTAGTGAATTATTTTTAAATTAACAAAAAATATTTGCATTGTTTCAAAGTACATATCGTATTTTTTTTATAGCGTTATGTGTTGATCATAACTAATCATTTTAATGATATAAAAATAACTTGAAAGGAGCCCAACTCAAATTTGAAACAAATAGAAATTTTAACTGATTATCATAAATTTATTGATGAGGAATATTTATTTATTTATTATTCAAAATTATTACAAAAAAATCTACTACGATGTGTGGGTTACTAAATCTCTCCATTTGTCTTCTTGGTCTCTAATTTTTTTTGTTATTTTTTATTTTATTGCCTTCTAAAGAAAAATCTTGGTTATCATGGTTTGTTTCCTTTCTTTTTTTAGTCAATCATAGTGTCTTCGTTTAACCTTTTTTTGTTGATTTTTTATTATTGTTTTTTAAAACAAAACTTTTGTCATGATGAGTTATCCACTTTTTTGTATGGTCCGAGCGGATTCGTTTTAGCCAATGTTTTCATTTATTTTTTTTCCATTATTAAGTTGATTTTTAAGCATTTAATTTCTAAAATGTTTACATTTGCTCTCTTAGCCTGAAAACCATTTTTTTATTTATTAATCATTAAAGCCCACTTGTTGTTACTAAAGTTTCACTCTTTCTCCTATATTATTAATTTTTTCATAACATTTCTCTCTTCTAAAACAAAATTTTAGTCCCCACAGTTTATCTCTTAGTAGTTAAAATCTTTTTTTTTTTTTGCTCCCTTAGTCCCAAAATTTTACCTTGACGTTTTCTATCCTGGTTCTTTCTTTTCTTTTTCTATTTTTATGAAACTTTCTTCCTTCATCAATGATCACCACTATTTATATTCATATTTAATGTTGACATGGATTGAACACCTGTAACGCACAAGCACCATAAACCTCATTCGCTACTATATATTAGACCCAGTGAGGTGAATTAATGTTTATGAACACTAACATCCCTATGCTTGTTTTTTTTTTTTTTCACTTTTTCCCTATAGCCAAACTTCTATTTTGATCCCTAGGTATGATGTTGTTTACCTTTTAGTCCCAAAACTCCTCTATGTGATTATTGGGTTCCCAATTTGGTTCACTGTTAAAGATATCAATGAACCGGGTTTAGCTAACCCAAACCCTCCCGACAATTAATCAGGTTCAGGTAAGTACCAATCTAGCAAGTGGGTAGGTACTACCTGCAACCCATTTAACACATATGTTTAATTTTTTAGATTTTTTTATATTTTTATGTATATTTTTAAAAGAATGTGAATATTTACAATTAATAATAACTAAAAAACCAGAAACTAGAGTAATATATGGTAACTTATGTTATTATAACTTTATTTTGAAATAAAATCATATTTCAAATATAAATATATTATTGTGGGAGGGGTACGGGTTGGGTCAGGTAGGATTAGTTAAACCTGTAACCTCCTCATGGCTATGTGAGTAAGGGCACAGTCGGGTTTGGACGGTTGGGTTCAATAAGGGTGGAGTGGTTTTGACATCCCTACAGTTGTGATTGAAACTGGGGACCCGGCCATCAGATGGAAGAGCTTGGGGTCTAATGGGGCAGAAATAATAGATGTATGAGCTAGATATGAGGAGTTTGGCCATTCATCATGAAAGAGCCTAAAAGTGCAAACTTTGAATATGAAACTCTTCTCGCTGCAACTTGCGAGTGATTGTGAACCTAGTATAAACACTATTTTGAATAATACGGTTTATGGCATAGTAAATTGTTTATTGCAGATACATGATACGCAATAAATATTTTTTTTAACATTTTATCAGTTTACAGTTAAGTGTACCATAATATGTCATTGTATTTTACAATATCTTATGCAAATAACATTTTTTATTTTTTTGTGACTTATTGTGGTATATATAGCATAGCAAATCCAGTATATACCATAGTTTATTACACAATAAGGAACTTACTGCAAATATATGTTACATATGTTTTTTTTATCATTTTAATGATAGGTATATACAGTATTTTTGGTATCTTATGTATCAATATTTTTTGTATTTTTTTGCCACTTACCGTAGTATATACAAGGTACATTTAGGGATATATTATATATATGGTACATGGATGAAAATAAAATGATTTTTTCTTATTTCATTTTAAATCATATACATCAATGTACTATATACTTATAAAATTAATATACAGGTTTTGGAAATATTTTCTTTTCAATTTCTTTGCTCTGTCTTTGCAAAAATGTCTAGATTTTTCAGCAGTTGTGGAAACCTATGGTATGATTGATGAGGCCAAAAGGAATCATGCTTTCTGCTAGTACCACACAAAGATGTGATAAACTGACACTACAACAAATCTCAGCAATAGCAACCGTTCTCGGTGACTACTTTTGTGGTTGCCACAAAAATGGTGCCCAAAATAGTCGTCGAAAAGCTATTGGAGGTCTAGGGCAATCTTTTATCTACCATTTTTATTTGTTCACAAGAATAGTGGTTAGGGCAATCACTAAAATGGTCCTCATGCTTTGGGATGACCGTCTAGTTATGAATTTTCATTGTCGCCTTAATAGTCACAAAGGGTGACAATTTTAGCCACTATTTTTTATGGGTCTCATAATTTAGTTGCTAAACAATAACCATTTTGATGGTTGCATTAAATTTTGAAAATTAAATCTTAGTAGCTGCATGATATTCAATTTGGACAACCAAAACTTTGGTCACCAAAATGATTGCAAATTCCACCCATACAAAGGAATACTCATCTTCCCCTTTCATTTTACTCTTTGAACACTCTCTCAGCCTCTCTCAAATTCTTTTTCATCCCGTCAGTTACCAGAATTTTTCACATCATTTTCATCTAAAATCTTTTTCAAATCTGCTTGTTCATGTTTTGTTTTCATTTTTAATGTTTATATCATCAATGTAGTTATTGTTTAGATGGTGGATTTAGGTTGTTTTATCAAATTTAACACATATATGACATAGATATGTTATGCTTAATTTTTATTCCTATAATAAGGGTTTTGATTGGTTGATTTAGGGTTTGATGAACAACTACTTTGGTGGATTGAGTTTAGAGGTAGTTCCCCCCCCCCTAAGATTAGGGTATTGGTGGTGTTATTTATAAAATTGACTCGTTAGGATTGACTAGTAAATTTGGATTCTTGTACAAATTTAGGTTTTTTCCTGAAATGTTTTGGATATTTTTATTAATTAATACAAATGTGTAGTTTCTAGTTATATACTCCCTCCATCCCAAAAACAATTAAACATATTCATTTTCTGAATGTCCAAAATGAATGAAACATTTCCCCTTTTAGAAAGCTTTCAACTTCTAATTTTCTTTAATTCCATCATTTAAACTCTTGCTACATAAAAGACAGTAAAGAATATACTTTTAATCTTCATTTTGAATTATCACTGCATAAAACAAAAAAAATAGTTTTTTATTTTTTAATCATTATTTAAACTCTCAGTACATAAAATCTAAAAGGATTTTTTGTTCTAGTTTCAGTTTCATGGGAAAATTGAAAAAAAAATAACATAAATTATGTATACCTTAATCTTTATGCCCAGAGAAACATTTCAATTATTAAGGGATAGAGGGAGTACATACCTAATCTAGTGAATTTTTTTCTTGTAAAGTAATCATAGATTTAATTTTTTTTATACTCAATTATGCAATTAATTAAAGATTACCATAATAATGTAGCCACCAATAAAATGGTCCGGCTAGGCTACTGTATAGGCACTTAAGTGGTTTGTGGAACAAATTCAAGCCAATATACAATTTGGAGAGAAAAATAAAAAACATATATTCTTTTGAAATGGATTTGTTAAATTTCATTTTCCTCCACACTATTATTGATATTATTGATGCCTGTACATGGAATCTAATAAAATTTTTGGGAAGTTCATTTTAGCTACAGTAGGTAATGAGTTCTATGGAATATATCCTCAATTGGCCCCTAACCTATCATTAACTTAACTTATTGGCCCTGAAACTAAAATTAGTTTCCAAATAAATCCTAAATTATCAAAATTGTGCTAAACTAGATCCTAAATTGCGACCCACAATCCTTGTGGTGGATAAGTGGGCCTTGCACGGTTTGGAGTGGTGAGCAAAAGTTACATTGTTTCATACTATAGGTACTAAATTATGAGGAAAGAACACACTTAGCCTTTAAACTTTGAAAATTTCTATTTAAATCCTAAAACTTTGTAAGTTTTTATTTGAGTCCTAAAATTTTCAAACCATGTAAACAATTAGTCCTAAACTGTTGGGCACCTATTCTAGGGTTAACTTTAGGACTAACTATTTACATGTTTTGCAGCTTTTCAAACTCGAATACAAATTTGCAAAGTTTTAGAACTTAAATAGAGATTTGTAAACTTTTAGGACTCAAATAAAAAATTTATAAAAGATTTAGGACTGAAGGTGGTCTCTTCTCGACTTTTGTTCCATTGGCAATTCAAAACCTTTACAAAAATACCAATTAATAAACTTCTTATTTCTTAGTTCGATGGAGATTACTTTTGATGACTGAAAATCTTTATTTTGAGATATTTTTGTTCTTTGAAACTTTTAATCAATTTTAAGATCTTCAAAAAGTGTTTTTGTTTTAATTTTCTTTTTACAAAAAACATATACTTTTAGTTTTTTTTTTCTAAATTTTAAAAATGTAAAAAATTATAACAAAAAAAACTACTAAAAAAATTATAAGAAATTCTTACTTCTAAAAAAAAAAATAAAGTCCGGGCCATAGACCACTTTTTCAGTTCTAAATCTTTTACAACTTTTATTTAAGTCTTACAACATTGTGAATTTCTACTTGAATCCTAAAGCTTGCAAAACATGTAAATGGTTTCCTTTGAAGTTAACATCAAAATAGTACTATGGTTGTTGTGAACATATGTTAAATTAGACATAGTCCATGATTTCCCAATTTTACCCCTTACTAACCTAATTAATTTCCATCACACCTTCTATATCATGTTTTCTTTAGACCTCAACCGAGATTGCGATTCCCATGCTCATTTACTTCTTCGTCGTCAATTCCCTTCCCTACTCTCAGGACCTCACCGCCACTGCCATCTCCTCTATCGCTCCCTCCTAGACTAGTTCAATGATTCTACTTCATTGCCTCCGAGTGAGGAACCACAGTCCCAAGCTGACGATAAGAAGTGAAGGATGAGTGACGGAAAGGCGATTGAATGATCGAATGATGAGGAATGGGAGGACGATCAGTGATAGGAGGACAACCATAGTATGAGAGATAGGAGGATGATAGAACTATCGCTTGAGCAGTGAGCTATAAGCAATGGGAGGAAGATCGAACAATGAGAAGTAGATTATTAGCCGACTAGTCGATCGTCAAAATCGCAAAAAATAATTCTGGACGTTCACTAACAACTCGAAATAAATAAATTTGATAGTGATAGCAGTGAAAACCAGGTCGAATCCCAAAGGAATTTTTTTTAACGGGAAAGCTTCCTATCAGAAAACTGAAATAAAAGATTTATATTTTCTTGAATTGAAAGCTGAAATAAATTAACTGTAGAATTAAAATGAAATTAACCAATACTAAAAACGCTCAGTTCAGGGTTGATTATCCATTCCAATCACACAGTTGATCATATGAAGAAAAATATTTCTTATAATCCAAACAAATAAATTTGTTTCAATTTTAAAGCTAAAAAGAACTTTTTTAAGAATTCAGATAGTAAAATTAACCAGAAAAAGCTTCAGATTAATTTCTTAATTTTGAGTAACCAGATATTGACTTTTCAATTTCTAATAAACTTCAAAATTAGCATTAAGAACAATGAACAAAAGTTTATTCCAGGCAATAATCCAAAAGTTTTGAACAATTTAACCTGTCTTACTTCTTAGTATGAACTAAGTAGAAATAAAAAAGTCAATCTTCATTCAATTCACTTGCTTCTAACATGAATTCTTCACCTAAGCAGTTGAAAGAAAATCAATACTGTATTTGCAATTTTTAACCAATTTAACAAGCGAGAACAGGAAAATTAATTGCAATAAATCTGAACAACGAAAGAAGTAAATACTTGAAATTAAAGAAAATTTAAGCAAGAAAAATCAATCCTCACAAGGTTGGTGATGAGATTGTAGAGGCATGCTTGCAAAATCGTCATGATTCCTAGGGGAAGTGAATCTGGAGGAAAAATTTACTGCAGTGGCGCCATGTTTCAGAAGTAAAAAAAGTGACGAAGAGATCATAAAAAAATGGTTTGGGGAAGGCAACTACGTCGGAGGAGGTAGTAGTAGTGAGGTAGGGTTTCTGTCAGCCCCTGATTTTAAAACTTAAAAATGAGTTTTTGATGATTAGTGTCCTTAATTCATAAAAGGTGCTCCAAAAATAACTTAGAACTATATTAACGTTTGGTGGTAGTGGCAATTAAATAAAAAGATTCAAAATGCTGGAAAGGTTTCAAAGTTGATCACCTGTCCATCCATCCAAAATCCTTTTCCAAGCAGCAATTTCAAGCTGCTAATTCGACCTTGATCAGTAATTATTTCTCAAAACTCAATAAATAATTGTTGCAGAGCTCTTTCTTAGCTCTTGATATCTTTGGGGAATCCAAATAGAAAAGACATCTAAAGCCAAAGAAAAAGAAAATAATATAGAGAATTACTTAATTGATTTGAAGGCACAATATCTTTTCATCCAGATGTTATCTTTTTTTCCCCCTTTTATCTTGCTATTTATAGAAGTACCGTAAATGCCGAAGTCCACAAAAACAATTGACAAAATAATTAGAAATTCTGTTATGATTTGAATGTGGATTTTAAAATGATGTACTATGGTTAATTGAAAGTAAAAAAAAATCAAACATAAAAAATAAAAATTTTCAAGATAAAATCGTAAATATAACAAAAAAATTGGGACAAATAGAGTCAAAATTTTTCCCAAAGCGCTTTCTCGGTGTTTAGCGATGCAGTACACCTTCACTACTTTCTAATTAACTTCTAGGAATCCAACATTACAAAGCATAAAGATTGGTGACATAATTAGTGATATTTAAAGGAGTCATGTCATTTAGGCCAAGAGAAAGGAATTAATTCCAACTTTCAACACAAAGCATATATGCCGCCAACAATCGAGTTCTCGCAATGATATTTTCTCGGTTAAGAAAAGACAATAACACTTGTTATATATATATTTTGTACGTACATTTTTTTAAAAAAGAAAAGAAAAATCAGAGCTAATAACATAAAAGTAAATTTTCTTTAGAAAGAATATTATTAAGAGTTGTGGTTGAGTTATATAATCAATATTATTTCGAAGTTCGGACCTCAACATCCTATTGCTCATAGGGTTTTCACAGTTTTTATTGGAGATGAACGGAGAAGTGGTGGAGCGTGCGGAACCATAATTTGGACTACTCCAGTGCGGCACAAAGCCGCTGACGCGCCTAGTCTACTCCTATGCTACTAGTTATAACCTTAATATCTTGCCCTCACACAATTACAAGATATGAGAATCATCAAATGCTTCTCTTTTTATCCCTCTCCAGCCTCTGAACCTCTCCTCTCTCCTAAAACTTTCACATTTTACTTCTTCAACGCATTGGCTTTTCTCTCATACTCAAAATCCTAACACAACAAGCATTTTTATAGGTCACACACAAATCCAAACCACATCAAAATAGAAAAACTAAATCCTAAATAAATAGAAAAACTAAACCTAAATCCAAGAAGCTTAAGAATTTTAGTTTGTTTAGGATTTAGTTTTAGTTTTTCTGTTTATTTGTGATTTAGTTTTTCTATTTTGATGTGATTTGGGCTTGTGTGTGGCCTAATAAAAATGCTTATTGTGTTGGGATTTTGAGTATGAGAGAAAAATCAATGTAGTGAAGAGGCAAGATATGAGGGTTTCAGAAGGGATGAGAGGTCCAGAGGCCGGAAAGAGTTAGGACGAGAAGCCTTTTGTGATTCTCATATCTTGTAATTGTGTGAGGGCAAAATATTAGGGTTGTCAGTAGTGTGTAGGGGATCCATAGGCCAACGTGAGCACTAAGCGCATACCTCTACCGTAATCTCTATATTTTATTTAAGTGGATTTCTCTTATTCATGAATGTGGGTTATTTAAGAGCCGAACTATGTTAAATTTGTGTTTGCTCGCTTGATCGTGTTTTTATTCCTCTACGCGTGATGGGTGATTGGGAAATTTTTTCCCAACAAGTGATATCAGAGTTTATGGTTTAGTCTTGGCATGGTGGAGCTTGTGATGCATTCTTGGCATAGTAGAGCTTGTGTTTGTGTATGTTGATGTTTGTGATGTTGTTGTTTGGAGTCATGTTCATGATGTTCGTACTTGTTTGCGTTTGTTGCTGTGTTAATGTTTTGGTGATGTTCGTGACATTCCTGTTTCTAATTGTGACGTGTGTTCGTCATGTTCATGTTCATGGTGAAAAATTTAAGCTAATATGGAGATTGTTTAGTTTGTTGGCTCAAATTCAAAAAACTTAAGAATTTCAGTTTGCGTAGGATTTGGTTTTAGCTTTTGTATTTGTTTGTAATTTAGTTTAACTGTTTTGATTTGGTTTAGGTTTGTATGTGGCATATAAAAAGGCTTATTATGTTGGGATTTTGAGTATAAGAGAAAAACTAATATGGTAAAGAGGAAAGATTTGAGGGTTCTAGGAGGGGGGAGAGGTCTGGAGGTCGGAGAGGGCTAGGATAAGATGCCTTTTGTAATTCCCATATCTTGTAATTATGTGAGAGCAAAATATTGGAATTGTTAGTTGTGTGTAAAGGATCCATAGGCCAACGTGAGCACTGAGGGCATACCTCTGCTGTAATCTCTATATTTTACTTGAGTGGATTTCTTTCATTCATGAATTTAGGCTAGTTAAGAGCTGAACTATGTTAAATTTGTGTATGCTTGCTTGATTGTGTTTTTATTATGCTGTGCATGACAGATAATTAGGGAATTTGTTCCCAACAATTTCTTATACATTGTTCATTTCTTGGCCTGTAGCAAAGAACAAAAGTTGGTTGATTGACAGTAAAATATGGGGTGAGTTTGGTTTAGATTAATGAAACTAATGGGTCAAAATTTTGGGTGCAATCAACAGGTGGTTGCCCAGTAGGATGGGTCTAAAGGCTGGTTTTGCGGAGAATTACAAGGTGCGCCAGTCTTACAGGTCACAGTTTTGTTTGCTTAAACTTGAAGACCTCCAGCCACAATTAGCTACCAGCTACCTGTTACCTAAGAAAGCATTTTACACAACACCAAATACTAGAATGAGCAGCTGGAAAAATCAGTCAGAAACATGTTCCAACCCATTTCGAATAAGTTGGGAACAAAAGGAAAAAGAAATGAATCAACACAAGGAGCTGCCTCATTTTGGTGGAATTAGGTGGAAGGTGTACCACACCTTGGCGTACGACACGGCAGTGGGAAACACGTGATGGAGGGCGAAGAGGATTGAATAGATGAAGCTATAGCTGGGATGAAGCAAATGTGGGGCGGATCTGGCTGGAACAAACTATAATACCCACCCAAGAAAATGGGGTAATGGTACCCCCTAATCTTGGCCGTTGATTTTGGTTGATGGAACATATGGGAAAGGGATGGACAGGGCAAGCCGGTTAGGGGAGAGAAAAAGAAAAATAAAAAGAAAAAGGAGAGAGGAGAGAGAAGAATATAGACAGGAAGAGCAGTTGCACTAGTGGAGGGAGAAATAAAAGAAAAAAGAGAGAGGCGAGAGGAGAGAGGAAAATAGAGAGGAACAAAGAAAAAAGAAAAAGCGTTGACAGGAGGGAGGAGAGAGAAGAAAAAATAGGAAAAATACAAAATGGGGAAAGAGGAGAAAATGAGAGGAAAAAAAAAAGAGAATATATGTTATTGGGTACAAATTTTTAAAAAGAAGTAAAAAAAATTTTAGAATTTTATCTGTGTAAAAAAATATTAATTGCTGAATAATATACTGAATAATATACTTAATAAAATACTTTTTTGTACATATGTCAATGATTCTAAAAATATAAAATCTATGTATATTGATCAACTTAGTAAAAAAAATATTTATTGCATTTTAGAATTTTTATCACTTTTTTTTGTTTTTAATCACTTTTTAAAAATATTTCCCATTTTTTGACATTTATCACTTTTTTATATTTTATCATTTTTTATATTTAATCACTTTTTGTAGTTTTAATCACTTTTTTTTATTTAATTGAGATTTTGAAAAAATGTTCACTTTTTTTAGTTTTTTTATCGCTTTTTTTATTTAATCAATTTTTTAAATTATTTATTGCATTTTAAAATTATTTATCACTTTTTCAGGTTTTATTTGCCTTTTAAAAATATTTACCAATTTTTTAAAATTTATCACATTTTCCTTATTTTATCACTTTTTTATACATTTAATTGCCTTTTCCAAAAATTTTATCGCCTTTTTTTACATTTAATCACTTTTTCTTACATTTTATTGCTGAAGGTACTTTATTGTGACCGGGTCACGTTGAAGGTAATCTAAAAAAATGAGTGAGTCATATGGAAGGTACCTTCAAAGTGACCTGGTCACAACAAAGGTACCTTCAATGTGACCCGGTCACATTTTTAGGTTACTTTCAAAGTGACCCGGTCAAAACGAAGGTACCTTCGAGGTGACTCGGTCACATTTTTACGTTATCTTCAAAGTGACCCGATCACAACGAAGGTACCTTCGATGTGACCCAGTCACATTTTTAGGTTACCTTAACAGTGAACCGGTCACAATGAAGGTACCTTCAAGGTGACCCGGTCACAACGAAGGTACCTTTGAGGTGACCCGGTCTCTTTTTTAGGTTACCTTCAAAGTGACCCAGTGACAATGAAGACCTAGTGACAACGAAGGTACCTTCGAGGTGACCCGGTCACAACGAAGGTCCTTCGAGGTGACTCGGTCACATTTTTAGGTCACCTTCAAAGTGACCCGGTCACAATGAAGGTACCTTTGATGTGACCCAATCACATTTTTAGGTTACCTTCAACGTGACCCGGTCACAAAAAAGGTACCTTTGATATGACCCGGTCACAATTGTAGGTTACCTTGAAAATGACTCGGTCACAACGAAGGTACCTTCCACGTGACTCGGTCACATTTTTAGGTTACCTTCAACGTGACCCGGTCACAACAAAGGTACCTTCCACGTGACCCGGTCACATTTTTAGGTTACCTTCAACATGACCCGGTCACAACGAAGGTACCTTCCACGTGACCCGGTCACATTTTTAGGTTATCTTCAAAGTGACCCGGTCACAACGAAGGTACCTTCCACGTGACCCAGTCACATTTTTAGGTTACCTTCAAAGTGACCCGGTCACAACGAAGGTACCTCCGATGTGACCCAGTCACATTTTTAGGTTACCTTCAAAGTGACCCGGTCATAATGAAGGTACCTTAACCGTGACCCGATCACAACGAAGGTACCTTCCACGTGACCCGGTCACATTTTTAGGTTACCTTCAAAGTGACCCGGTCACAATGAAGGTACCTTCGACGTGACCTGGTCACATTTTTAGGTTACCTTCAAAGTGACCCGGTCACAACGAAGGTACCTTCCACATGACCCGGTCACATTTTTAGGTTACCTTCAACGTGACCCGGTCACAACGAAGGTACCTTCCATGTGACCGGGTCACATTTGAAGGACGTAACCTAAAAATGAAGGTACCGCGTCACGGTCACCTTGAAGGTAACCTAAAAATGTGACCGGGTCACATTGAAGGTAACCTAAAAATGTGACCGGGTCACGTTGAAGGTAACCTTCGTTGTGACCAGGTTACGTTGAATGTACCTTAATTGTGACCGGGTCACATTTGAAGGTAACCTAAAAATGTGACCGGGTCACATTGAAGGTACCTTCGTTGTGACCGGGTCACTTTGAAGGTAACCTAAAAATGTGACCGGGTCACATTGAAGGTACCTTCGTTGTTACTTTCGCTGTGACCTGGTCACTTTGAAGGTAACCTAAAAATGTGACCGGGTCACGTTGAAGGTACCTTGGTTGTGACCGGGTCACCTTGAAGGTAACCTAAAAATGTGACCGGGTCACCTTGAAGGTACCTTCGTTGTGACCGGGTCACTTTGAAGGTAACCTAAAAATGTGACCGGGTCACCTTGAAGGTACCTTCGTTGTGACCGGGTCACTTTGAAGGTAACCTAAAAATGTGACCGGGTCACCTTGAAGGTACCTTGGTTGTGAACGGGTCACTTGAAGGTAACCTAAAAATGTGACCGGGTCACCTCGAAGGTACCTTCGTTGTGACCGGGTCACTTTGAAGGTAACTAAAAAATGTGACCGGGTCACCTCGAAGGTACCTTCGAAGGTAACCGTGTCAAAAATGTTGACCGGGTCACCTCGAAGGTACCTTCGTTGTGACCGGGTCACTTTGAAGGTAACCTAAAAATGTAACCGGGTCAATTGAAGGTACCTTCATTGTGGCTAGGTCACTTTGAAGGTACCTTCCATGTGACCCGGTCACTTTTTTAGGTAACCTTCAACGTGACTCGGTCACAGCGAAGGTACCTTCAGCAATAAAATGTAAGAAAAAGTCATTAAATGTAAGAAAAAAATGATAAAATTTTTGAAAAAAGCAATTAAATGTATAAAAAAGGGATAAAATAAAGAAAATGTGATAAATGTTAAAAAATTGGTAAATATTTTTAAAAGGCAAATAAAAACTGAAAAAGTGATAAATAATTTTAAAATGCAATAAATAATTTTAAATTTTGATTAAATAAAAAAGTGCGAAAAAAACTAAAAAAAGAAAACATTTTTTCAAAAAATCGATTAAAACTACAAAAAGTGATTAAATATAAAAAAAAAAAGGTTAATAAAAAAAAATAATAAATATAACCCTACCACCCGTGATAAATGTTAAAAAATGGTAAATATTTTTAAAAGGCAATTAAAAACAAAAAAAAGTGATAACAAATTCTAAAATGCAATAAATATTTTTTTTACTAAGTTGATCAATATACATTGATTTTATATTTTTAGAATCATTGACATATGTACAGAAAAGTATTTTATTAAGTATATTATTCAGCAATTAATATTTTTTTACACAGTAATATTTTAAAAAATTTCTTACTTCTTTTTAAAAATTTGTACCCAATAACATATATTCTCTTATTGTTTTTCCTCTCATTTTCTCCTCTTTCCCCATTTTTTATTTTTCCTATTTTTTCTTCTCTCTCCTCCCTCCTGTCAACGCTTTTTTTTTTGTTCCTCTCTATTTCTTCTCTCATCTTGCCTCTCTCTGTTTTCTTTTATTTTTCCCTCCACTAGTGCGCCTGCTCTTCCTGTCTATATTCTTCTCTCTCCTCTCTCCTCTTTCTTTTTCTTTTTCTTTTTCTCTCCCCTAACCGGCTTGCCCTGTCCATCCCTTTCCCATATGTTCCATCAACCAAAATCAACGGCCAAGATTGGGGGGTACCATTACCCCCTTTTCTTGGGTGAGTATTATAGTTTGTTCCGATCTGGCTTAAGGGATTTGATACCACACAGACAGCGGACAGAGGAGTGTGGACGAGCAGTGGGCAGGTGTCAGA